>NMRB01001347.1:102425-115452 GCA_002633025.1 Notospermus geniculatus
CGGATTTTAATAGGCAAAAAAAACGGCAAAAAGAGGTATTCTGCCCCCCTGAGAGTCTTCTGCCTCCCCTGGACCAAAAAGTTAAAGGTCAAACCCGTTGATCAGAAGTAAGAACTTGTCCAAGAAGGCTGTGAAAGTAGGTTAGGCCTGGCGGGTGGGCCTACTCTTCCCAAAGAAGCTCATCTTGGCTGGGTCATCATTACCCCCCCCCCCCCAGCATCATCAGTAGGCTACCAGGGAAATTCTTTCTGAAATATTCACATACACATGTGTGTTTTCCTATGTCTTCATCCAGTCTGTCTGACTCCTGAGTACAGGGATGCGTGGGAGACCTATCCTGTGTTGGATAATATGTTTTTTTTCACCAACAGGTGTTCTTAGCAGTAGATAGCCAAGCAGACAATAGAAAACCTGTCAGCATCAATAGGAGAACTACAGTGAGATATTGTTTTAGTTGAGGAAGAGGCAGACATAGTGATATGTTTCTGGTGAAGTTTGTGACTCACACAAGGAAAGGGTTAACGTCCTTACAACACAATAGCTGAAATGTACATCTCTGCAGGTTGACAATAGTAGTGGACAGCAGTGATAATAGTTGAGTTAACTGATGACCAATGATGGTTTGTGACAAGTGCTTGCTTTTGGTGGAGTGTGTCGCATTTTTGGTAAAGGACAAGATCTATACTTGCATTAACGCCACAATGCTCTCTGCATAATGTTTCTGCAGAATAATTCAGGATATCTGCCAGAAATTTTTTTGAGCGTAATAATTTCTTCAAAATCAGCAAAAACCTCATGAAATTAAAGAAAATGGCCCTTTTCTGTTCCTTTGAGGGTACTCACATTACTGTGTGTACCCTCTGCAGTGGAAACACTGGATATTCAATAGATATTAATGAAAGATGATTTGGCTACTACACTAGTTTTGGCGGCCTTGTAGTAGAACACAGATAAAGTGAGGATGCATTCTCAGTACCTGATTACCTGATTTGCTGCACGATTGATCGCTACCCACTGCCATACTCACATAAGTCAATTAATTCATATTAAATCAATATTCCTGTCTGTCCGGTACTCTGTCGAATCGCTGATGTAAATTAACAATCTCTGCACTTCAGTAATTGCCTGATGCTAAAAAATGATCTGGTAGTGGCATTTCCCTGGAGGGTGAATTTGTGGTGTGTGTGTTCACAAACACGTCAATTGTTGATGCCAGGATGTTTGTCATACTTGCATGACTGGATTCTGCAATGCATTTTTATATGATTGGCAGAAGCTGAAAAGCTACTTCTGATGCATGAGATGCCTAATGTAGCAATGTCTTTATTGCCTGTCCTGTTCTCATCATTACTGGCCATGAAATAGTTAATAGAGTATGTTAACTGGATGCAGAGTATAATGTTAACTGGATACAGAGTATAATGTTAACTGGATACAGAGTATAATGTTGATGATAACTGTATACAGAGTATAATGTTAACTGGATACAGAGTATAATGTTAACTGGATACAGAGTATAATGTTAACTGGTTGCAGAATATAATGTTGATGATAACTGGATACAGAGTATACTGATGATGATAACTGCATACAGAGTATAATGTTGATGATAACTGCATACAGAGTATAATGTTCATGATAACTGCATACAGAGTATAATGTTAATGACAACTGCTTGCAGAGTATAATGTTAATGATAACTGGATACAGAATACAATGTTGATGATAACTGGATACAGAGTATAATGTTAACTGGATACAGAGTGTAATGTTGATGATAACTGCATACAGAGTATAATGTAAATGATAACTGCATACAGAGTATAATGTTGATGATAACTGCATACAATGTTGATGATAATTGTGTATGATGTGGATGGCCGCCAGTACCCAGTCTCAGGTGAAACAAGAGCAACTCTCTCCTCTTTTACCATGTTTACTGTGTCAGTTTCCTCCTGCATTGATTGAATCATCATGTTGCATACTGTTTGTCTTGTGCTTCAATAGTTTGTGAATATTTAGGTTGGTGTGTGCATGATGACACTGTCACCATTTAGATAATACATCAACATTGATTTTTTGGGTGTGCAGCATTGTAGAACCCACCAATCACACATTTCACATGTGGACTCAGTTCCGCTGTGATACTTTTGGCAAATATAACATCTTCTAACATTTGACAATATAATAGGTAAGCAATCTTGATCTTGACTTTTTACATTTTCTCTGAGATAGTTTGTCCTATCCCTAAACATTTGCTGGTGTATCCTAGCTCACAAGCTGTGCAACATGCCAACTGTCATGGTGTCAAACTCTCACAGACTGAACCATGAGATTCATGAGAACCATGAAGAATTAGCACCCAGTATAGCTGCTATTTCTTGGACTTTCACATGGAAACAAATCCCTACACTGGGAATCGTAGAAACTGGACATTAACTACCGGTACCATATTCGTTTAATGAATGCAGTGTTTCCTGGTTACGGGTCCTCGAAGCTTCCATTGACTCGAATGAAGAGCTAACTCGGTGCTTGCTGCTTACATGTTATGTTGTGTGGGGTAGAAGGGAAAACAGTTGGTAAGCTTCCATTCTCGTCTTGAATTCCAAAATTCCCATATTCAGGTCTTATTTTGTGTCACCCTGTATACTCTGTTAAAGTCCATCAGTTAATGCTCCACCATGTCACAATGCCTGTTTCATAATGGTTCATCCTTCACTTAGCCAACATCAGAAACCACTCTCATATTGCTTGCTAATGGCCACCTCTTACATTTGTATCAGTGGCTTTGAGCGTGCCAGCTAACAATAGACACCTACTCTACCTGATTTTTAAAAAACTCAGCTGAAGTTAATTTTGCTGATGGTTCTTTGCAGTATAAAGAAGGTTGCATTAAGACAAGAACGATTCTTCGTTGGCTCCATGTTGCATGATCCAGTTCCCAGCGTTAATGGGTTCTTATTTCATCCTGGACATGGTGCCGGGCTCTTTCAGCTAATGCTCAAGGGCAATATAAACTGCACAGCTTTAAGCTCTGTAGCCAAAACAGCTGAAGGGTCTGTAGCCATAACAGCTGAAAGGTTTGTAGCCAAAGCATGTAAAGGACAATGTAGCCACAATGTAGCTGTAGCCACAACAGCTAAAGCTGTAGCCAAAAGAAGAGCTGAAAGGTCTGTAGCCACAAAAGCTTTAAGCTCTGTAGCCACAGCTGAAAGGTCTGTAACCATAGCATCATAAGATCTGTAGCCACAGAAAAAGCTTTGTCAAGTACAACAGCTTAAAGGCCTGTAGCCACAAGAGCAAAATCTGTAGCCACAACAGCTAAAAGGTCTGTAGCCACAGCATAGGTCTATGGTAGCCAGAACAGCTTAAAAGTCTGTAGCGACAAAAGCTAAAGCTGTAACCACAACAGGTAAAGCTGTAGCCACAACAGGTACATGTAAAGCTGTAGCTACAACAGGTAAAGTTGTAGCCACAGCAGGTAAAGCTGTAGCCACAACAGGTAAAGCTGTAGCTACAACAGGTAAAGTTGTAGCCACAGCATCTAAAGCTGTAGCCACAACAGGTAAAGCTGTAGCCACAACAGGTAAAGCTGTAGCCACAACAGGTAAAGCTGTACATTGTAGCCACAACAGGTAAAGCTGTAGCCACAACAGCTGTGGCTGGGTCTTCCGATGAGACACATCAGTCTGTTTGACCCTCATTTCCCTGCCAGAGTTGAGTCATTTAACCTGTGATCATCATCAGACTTCATTCCAATCTACCGATCTTGTATTGAGTCCTTTGCGTCCATCTTCAGCTTGACCTCCCCTCAGAGCTCCTGCTAATGATTCCAAGTGTTTCCCAACCAATCAATATTCCCTCTTCCAGGCTGTTGCCCATGAGCTATTGATCCAGGATTTCATGCTGTGAACTCTTTCTTGCTTCCTAACTGACGTGACTCGTTCTTTCTTTATTTCCATTAGACCGCCCAGGCGGTACCAGCGCCAACGCAGTCGCCAATGTTGCTATTGCTTACCGCCCACAGATCGAAATGTGGTTTGTGAAAAGATCAACAGAACTCAAACAGGAGGGTGTCATAGGGGCTGAAATTGTCATGAATTCTCACTCAGTTCAAAAGTTTACACTTGTCATGTACATTGCTGATTCTACTCAGTATGGCATTGCTCGAGTCATAGTGGGTGAAGGGGCCCACATGACGCCAGTGAAACCTGTCTAAAAAGTGCAAACGAATGGTGGAGACGGGCTCTAGGATGATTGCGATTGCATCTCAATCGCATCTTTGTGAATTCGTCCATCGAACCTTTGAGCTTCGACAGAACACCATACCACCTTTGACTGACAGATGGATCATATGTTATTCTACAGACATCTCTCACTTAAAGCTCGCTGTATTGATCGGCTAAAAGCATTATGTTATTCAGGAAGCGGTTTCTTCCGGCCGTGGTTTGACATTTGACCGATGCCCGGTGTGGGAGTGGTGATACGCATTCCATGTCCAGGGGCTTCACGTACCAAGACTAAAGTGTTGGAGATGATACGAGTATGTGTTATTGGTGTTGATCTCCGTCAGGGATGCTCAGTTCTGGTGATTGGAGTTGATTCCTGAGAGATAGTGACGTCAGTGTGGAACATCAGAATTGTAGCAGAGGGCCACATTGGGGCAGGAAACCAGTTAAGCCACTACTTACATTTCTTTCTTGTAAAAAACACACTGATGGCATCCAGTGGAAGCCACCCTATTGGATCAACAAGCACATACACCATCAGATCTGAATCAATAACCACGTACTATATCAGATTAGGATCAGTTACCACGTACACCAAAATCAATACTGATCTTCCCACTTAGAATGATGATCCTATAAGATGGCAACACGTTTCCTTCTCTGACGCAGGCCGAAATCTTGTGAAGGTCACTCAGTGTTTGATAATGAATGAGAGCAGTGTGATTGAATCAGCTGCTGGTGGTGGGACCAGCTTGGAATGGTGACGTATGAGGAGTTGTCCTTGGTTCTGGTTAGAGGATATTGACAGCAACAAGAAGAGGATATCGACAGCAACAAGAAGAGGATATCGACAGCAACAAGAAGAGGTCATTGACGGCAACAACAAGAGGATATCGACAGCAACAACAAGAGGTCATCAACAGCAACAACAAGAAGATATTGACAGCAACAACAAGAGGATATCGACAGCAACAACAAGAGGATATCGACAGCAACAACAAGAGGTCATCAACAGCAACAGAAGAACATCACCGACAGCAAGCCCAATTCATGAAGTAGGGGATACCAACAGCAGCACCAAGATGTGACTGACAGCAATGCCAAGTGGACACCAACAGCAACATCATGATTGAGTATTTGGTGCTTGAAATTGGCTGATCAAAGAGCCAATCAAATGAGCACATGGCCTTTGTGGTTGGGAAGAAAGATTGAGCAAGGACAGCATTGCTTCCGTAAGATTTCTCCTGTCCATCTGTTTCAATCAGGAGAGAATCCCCAAAGCATGTTTTTCCTCGCCCTAATTGTACTGTCTTTGCTGGAAGCTGCTATTTACATTCAAATCAATGACTGCCTTTGAGAGGAAATTAGGTCTCTTTTCGTCCAGGGATTCCCGACAATTTGTCCGAGTGTCACTTGAGGTTGGCAGGTCTGTGGGATGGAATTGATGAGATATTGTGGGATCAGGGCACGGGAGTTGATGCTGTTATTACTTGTCTTGTGGGATGGCAGTTATTGTCAGATCAGGCAGGGATCTAGGCATTCAGTGATGGGGGATGATGAAGCTCTTGGCCTTGTGAAATAAAAGAAGGCATGCGTACCTGACAAACTAGTAGTAATCTCCATGCAGTCTCAAACTGCTGGGAGGCTTGCACCTCTAAACTACATTTATGAAGAAGCTGGTACAGGGCTTGATGATACCTCATATCTGGACTTCATCCAGGTGAATCTAGGTGGTGAGACGGGGTGTCCCCTCGAAAAATATTGATCTTGGAGTTGGCTATTTTGTGATTTGACCAACTGATGTCAGGATATTGCACTCTTAAGTAATGATCAGAATTCTAGGATGGTGCAACGAATTCTCTAAAATGTTTTCATAAAATACTGGGGAATTTTAGGAATGGATACTTGGGGTCTTTGAAATGTGCAGCGGGGTACTCAAGGATTCTGGAGCAAAGGTCTGAATGTGTGAAGAATGTTGGCTTTCTTGAAAGGTTTCATATGCAGATACAATGTAGAGAGTAATCGAGACTCAGAGACTCAAGCACGTACTATCAGGGCATTATCAACTCAATGGAAGGTTATCCTGAAGGAAGTGGGAATTCGGACCCAGATAGGCTGATTGGCCGACTGTCCTGTAGGACACAGCCTTTTGGTGCTGGCTCATTGGCCAACACTCCTGTAGGATACACCCAGTTGGTGGTGGCTGATTGGCCGACTGTCCTGTAGGACACAGCCTTTTGGTGCTGGCTCATTGGCCAACACTCCTGTAGGATACACCCAGTTGGTGGTGGCTGATTGGCCAACTGTCCTGTAGGACACAGCCTTTTGGTGCTGGCTCATTGGCCAACACTCCTGTAGGATACACCCAGTTGGTGGTGGCTGATTGGCCAACTGTCCTGTAGGATACGCCCTGTTGCTGCTGGCTGATTGGCCAACTGTCCTGTAGGACACAGCCTTTTGGTGCTGGCTCATTGGCCAACACTCCTGTAGGATACACCCAGTTGGTGGTGGCTGATTGGCCAACTGTCCTGTAGGATACGCCCTGTTGCTGCTGGCTGATTGGCCAACTGTCCTGTAGGACACAGCCTTTTGGTGCTGGCTCATTGGCCAACACTCCTCTAGGACACACCCAATTGGTGGTGGCTGATTGGCCAACTGTCCTGTAGGATACGCCCTGTTGGTGCTGGCTGATTGGGCAACACTCCTCTAGGACACACCCAATTGGTGGTGGCTGATTGGCCAACTGTCCTGTAGGATACGCCCTGTTGCTGCTGGCTGATTGGCCAACTGTCCTGTGGGATACACCCTGGTGTTGGTTGATTGGCCAACACCCCTGTAGGACACACCCGTTTGGTGCTGGCTGATTGGCCAACTGTCCTGTGGGATACACCCTGGTGTTGGTTGATTGGCCAACACTCCTGTAGGACACACCCTATTGGTGGTGGCTGATTGGCCAACACTCCTGTTCGTTGACACACCCTGTTGGGACTGACTGCCTGTCATCCACTGGACTAGATGTATGATGACTTGAATGAGTAAAACAATTTGCGCATTAGTCTCATTCAATCCATTTAAAGTCCTCCTCAACATGAATCGACACGGTTGTCCTGGCATGAAACCATTAAAGTTTCATGGTTTAAAATCCATTCAATTAGTTCCACTATCAAAGTGATGGATGGGATAAATTTGTACTTTGCATGTTCATTGTTATGGTATGGTTGCTACTGGTAACAAATGTGTTATTGCTGGAGGCATGTCCACCACTTGCGTCCCATACTGTCCCAGTACGGTACACCAACCTTGAATCCTCTGCTCTCATTGGTTGTTTAAGACTCTGTCTCTTGCTGCCGTCTCTAGAATCAATAACCCTGACTCTCCTTGACTGCTCGAGAACTCTCTCCTCCAGCTAACTGTCATGTTTAATTACATTTTTTCCCTTCGAGATGCAATCTCCCTCCGAGTGTGTGCTCTCTAACGAGTCACGTTTATTCCATTGGAAAGACTCAAATCAATATACGATGATGACGGTGGGTATTTTTAGATGTCGTCTTGATATAAATCTCCCCGTAATGCATACTTCTTAAATCTAATCAGACCATGTCGTTCCCTTGGCAAGCTGGGGTATTAACTTTTCAAATCAAGGAGAAAAACATGCTAATGTGGAAAGGCGATAGCAGTTCTGCAACAAATGGCGCTGAAGCTTGTCGTTTTTATGGGTGAAATTTGGCCAGCGGGATGTCTTGTCTGGACTCACACCCTCCATGGTTCTTGTCATTTCCATATTTGTAATTGCTGCCCGCTCTGTCAAGGGAAATTTCTACCTCTCTATTGAGGACACTTTGGGATGGACAGATATGTCCTCACTGATTCAGAGGTGTTTGTTAAATGAATAGAAATGATCAATTTGTGGCTGTGGTGTCCTCGATAAAGAGGTGTCCTCCTGGCAGAGGTGTCCTCTCAGTGTCGTTTCACTGAATTTGAATGCTATGTGCCTAAATCTAGGGTGATTTTCTTCTAAAATGCAAATGACGAACTCTTTTATATAGGTACAGTGGAACCTCTCCATTCAGGACACCTTCGGGACTGACAGATCGTGTCCTTAATTGAGAGGTGTCCTCAATACGGAGGTTAAAATGAGTAGAAGTGATCAATTTGGGACCGAAGTTTGGTGTCCAGAATAGAGACAGGGTCGGATTGAGGGTTGACAGAAAGGGGGCGTAGCTCGCCAGAGGTGGTGAGCACTGCGAGCGCGAAGCCCAAACGGGGCAATTTAAGTGCTTTAGATGCATTTTCCTGGCATCTCAGAGCAAAATACTCAAATTTTTTATGTGATTAAATTTTTCTTGCTGAAAATCATTGCTGCGCCAAAAATAGGGGGCATACGCCCCCACGCCCCCTTGATCCGACCCTGAGAGAGGTGTCCCTTAAGGGAGGTTCCAATGCTACAGTAGTTTCTAGCTATCTTGATGTTAAAGTCTAAGGAAGAGATAACACCATGGTGCATTTATCACTGATGGCACTTCTGACACCATTTTGCTATTCATTCAAAAATGGGCGTTTAATGTCGGTACCTCATTGTGCATTATCTGTGAAAACACCCAAGCGTGACTTAAACTGCACCCACGTTTATTCTATGGGATTTATTACACATTCAAATCCATTAGGAGAGAAGAATCAATTAAAAATCACATTGATCAACATAATATTGGAAGAAAATAGATTAGATTTCATGCACGAGTTGAATTTGGAGTGGAGTGTGAAAGTGACATTGAGATAGTCCTCCTGTTTATTTTCATGATTGTGTTGTCATGGTAACGATTGTCATGTTGTCCCATTTATCAAGAATGAAATCGACATTGGGGGAATTCTCTTTGTTGTTATTACCACATGATGGTGGGCTGTGCTATTCAGGAGCAGATCCAGGATCAATTTCTAATGAACAAGAAATAGGCCTAAGAACTCTCACTTGGAGAAATGTTTTTGAATAGGGCCTATTCCCACAAGTTGTTTTTTGTGTTGGTCGAGCACGTTGAATGCCATCACATGCTTGATACAATGTAGACGTCATGTCTCCTTCCGTCTCCTTCCATTGAGGCCAAGGAACCTAGTTTTCCTTGATCAGTTTCAGCCTATTGACTGAGACCCTTGCCCAATTTGTTGTGGCCTTTCCTCAACAAAGCACCACCTTTTTATTCAGCACACTCAAGAGTCTGTGTCAGTCTGCCAACTGTCTGAGTGTAGGGCCTACAGTCTCATGTGTCACTTCCAGTCATGGATGTTCTGAGTCGAGTTCTTGCCAGCCATTCAACTCCTCTCATGTCACGCAAGAGAGGTAGCCATGGAAGTCAGGCTGCCCTGATATCCCCCCAGAGCCCCCCTTCCTCAGGTGGGCTGACAAGTGGTCATATCCTCTGTGGCTTGTTCTTGCAGACTCCCAGTGTGATACCACCTGCGGACCCCATCATAAATCCACATTTTGGTTTCCTGCTCTATTCATGCTCAAATCACCATCTCTTGTACCTTCCTCTTGCAGCCCCCAATGCCAGGATGATGTCCCACGGGCCGTATGGCTCCCGGCAGGATAGTTTTGAGAGGATCGAGCTGACCGATCGTCCTAAAGATGACCATTGGATATCACCAGAAACACCGTCAGAAAACAAGGTGGTCAGGATGCCACGCTTTCACCGCAAACCACCTCATTGTTTGGCTGTTTTCAGTGTCCTCACAGACTTCCTACTCCTTAGTGGCACAATACTGTTGGAATATTTCTTGCGGTAAGTTGTTTCACTTCGAATTTTGCACTTCTGTTGTTGATTTAGGTTGGCGCAAGTTTCTACAAACCAAATAGTGATGTTGCGCTCATTTCTAGTTCAGTGACCGCAACATGAGTTCATGCACGGTGGAACAACAGGTTCTCCAACTCAGACAAGTGACTTGTCGAAGATTACAAGTTTCTGCCTTACCCTGTCCCCTCTCTGAGGCATGATGGGAACCATTTTCCTCCATGCACACAACAATCTTGTCAAAGAGCCGAGTTGCCCAAGGTCCCAGTCTCTCAATATCACCTCAGTTTGGAACCAGTCATGCATCTAGCAAGACTAGTCCAGAGTTAATATGAGGGCAGAACAGCGAAATTGCCCCCATCCATTAGACTCCTGTATCATTTGTCATTTAGATTGGTCCCATGTCTCACAGCAGATAGCCTTGCCACCACTAATAGGAGTAGATACCTGTCGCACCTCCCTGGTCTGCTGCTTGAACTCCAAACATCAATCAAACAACTCCGCGTTCCCTGGAGACAGACGGAGTTCTCGTTGTCCTAATCCACCCTGGCGTTAAACATCCCACATGTCCAGGTTACAGTTGATTTATATCTAACATTATACATGTCGTTAGATTGCGCTTCTACGAGAGTCCCTGAGGTAATCTGTGGTCGTTTGGGCTTCTAGAAATGCTAGGTTCTGTAATGATTGAATTGGGAGGTTGTTCAGTTTGGTTTACAAAGTACCAGAGCCAAAGAAGCTCCAGAGGTGAATTGAGAGTTGGAAGCTTTTGGTCAGTGCCAAGATTTCCTGCAGCACAGGCAATGATTTATGTTTCCAGTGGTGCCTGATGTCTAAAAGCCAAACTGAAGACTAAAACACAGCGATCTAGATTCATGCCATCACGATCATGTGCTATCTGCTGGAGTGATGATCCAGTAATGACACCTTCCCATGTATCATCGGTCGCCGGACAGGCCAATGTCTCCCATGAGAACAATAACGGTTGCTCTTAACAGCTAAACATGGGGAAGAAAAGATGGAGATGGAAGCCTATCTCACACCCCTCAAACTCGCACCACCTGGGATGCGTTTCAACGTTGCATTTTTTGTTGAGTGTCCTGTGTAAAAAAGGAACGGCGCCTTAACATCAAGACAAGGCGTCAACTAATAATCTGTCTCTCTTCAGGCTGACCACCATCTTGCCATACCGAAAACAGCGTTTCTCCTGCGCCGATGCAGTGATCAAACAGAGCAGCAACATCTCTCTACATTCATACGAAACATTCTTTCTCAACGGGAAGGTACCAGAGGAGATTGTCTGGATCATCAGCTTCACTGTCCCACCTGCTGTTGTAAGTAGAAAGAGACTTCATCAAGGAATCCCCAACTATGGATAGGCTTTCTAACTGTTGACAGATATCACTGAACACTGCATAACCCTTGCTTGTTTTTTGGCTGCTCACATAAATCAAAAGCCACTCAGACTCCAAGATGAGAGTGGGCTGTCTTTGCTCACCTGTTGAGGTGCTTGCCATGGTATGTTCGCTGTTGACACGGTAAGGAGCCCTCAAGCTGTGACAGACTCAGCCCAATCTCTCAATGATATTCATCATCTTGTCAGATTGCCCATAGTTCCTTCAGGGTGTTTGAAGCATAATCGATTGACCTGCAAGGTTGCCTATTAAAGACTATTATTGACTTCAAGTAACCTGATATTACAATTATTGGCCAACACAGCATTAACTTGTGTGAGATGAGGAAGTATCGTTCAGCTATTAAAGAAGTGATTCATGAAGACAAGTTTGTCGTTTGTTTGGCCCACAGCCACCTCAAGTGTGGTAGGCAGCCACCTGAACTGTGGTGGCAGCCACCCGAAGTGTGGTCGGCAGCCACCCGAAGTGTGGTCGGCAGCCACCCGAAGTGTGGTCGGCAGCCACCCGAATTGTGGTCGGCGGCCACCCGAAGTGTGGTCGGCAGCCACCTGAAGTGTGGTCGGCAGCCACCCGAAGTGTGGTCGGCAGCCACCCGAAGTGTGGTCGGCAGCCACCCGAATTGTGGTCGGCGGCCACCTGAAGTGTGGTCGGCAGCCACCCGAAGTGTGGTCGGCAGCCACCCGAATTGTGGTCGGTGGCCACCCGAAGTGTGGTCGGCAGCCACCTGAAGTGTGGTCGCAGTCTGGTCAGCACCATATCGGTGATAAGACCACAACTCTCTCCCCAGTTTGTTCATCTTGTTGATAAGATCATTAAGTGGCAAATCAACAACTCGTTCCGTCATCTCCCTATATTCTTAAATCAGCAAATTGCGGACTTGTTTCCGTGGCCAATCGTGGCATGAGGGACTCGTAGAATTGTTGATTGCTGCTTAGGAATGTATCCATGGCAACAGGCATAACAATTGTTCCAGCTTCAACCCATGTGGAGAATTTTGTGAAGATGACTCAATGGTGAAGATATTTCACATCCTCGGCTGTAATTGGTTGTAGTAACAACCATATTTCTTGCCAGGAGTACCCATCAGATTCGAGGAGGTCATGATACAGAAATAAATTAGACGTCTCGTATTCATCAAAGTATAACTCGATCTGAGAGACGCGGGTTGGTCAGCATTGATTTTCATTGTGCTTCTCTGTTTAAACATTCTGCATCGACTTTACTAAAGGTGGACTGGTTGCGTGTTCAGTTGGGGAGCTTCCAGTTTGATCCATGGAGACGTCTTGCCAGGTTAATGGTCTCTTCTGATGCACTGCACTTCTAGGAGACTGGCCTGGGAAAGAAGCTCCGTGATTTGACCAGCTCCCTGTCCCAGGGGCTGAAGAATTAGTACTCGAATCTCTTCAAACTACCAAAAGTGTAGTCAGGCCCTGGCAAAGATGGCCCAGATTTCACACACTGACTGGTGTTATCGGAGACCATCTGACCAGTAGTCAAGGACCTCAACCACCACATCACTGTGGCTCCTTAACAAAACCACATTATTACCATTACCAGTATTCACTTGTGGAAACTGGCCTTGTGGCTCAAGTCCCCACCC
>NMRB01001347.1:117650-158684 GCA_002633025.1 Notospermus geniculatus
ACCAGGCAGTGGTGTTAGGCACCAGGCTGTGGTGTCGGGCATCAGGCAGTGGTGTCGGGCACCAGGCAGTGGTGTCGGGCACCAGGCAGTGGTGTCGGGCACCAGGCAGTGGTGTCGGGCACCAGGTAGTGGTGTCGGGCACCAGGCAGTGGTCTTAGGCATCAGGCAGTGGTGTCGGGCACCAGGCAGTGGTGTCGGGTACCAGGCAGTGGTGTCGGGCACCAGGCAGTGGTCTAAGGCACCCTGGTGTCATTCACGTCCTATTCACGGCATCCCATCATCATTTCCAGAGTGTCTACGTCCAGAGGAGCTTTGACTATCACGACTTGATCACCAACAGGAAACTTTACAAGAAGTTACAACTTATTCTCTCATTGGAACGTGCCAGGGATTTTCGTGAGACGGACGTAAGTGAGCGGCACCAGTTTGTCAGTTGTCAAATCTTCGGATGATCTGAAAACGTGGGGCATGTGGAGATGGGGGTTGTGTTAATATCATGAACACAGCTCGTCAACTCCAAAGATACTTCGTGATGTAATGTCTGTGCCGTCAATGAATGGAAACAGCCCATTCCGTTCGTATTGCGGTCATTTGAATGTCATTCAGATACAAGTAGGCCACGTAGGCTAGGCTATGGTTTACATGTCTCTAAACCCTTATATGTTGTATACACTTTTGTTGCCACGTCTCCTGCATGCTTACTAGTGTCAGTGTCATTCCGTCTTCCAGAGTCCATATTTTCCCTCCACCCACATCACATATCTGTCCCCCGATGAACATGCCACTAGATGCGTCAAACAGTTTCAGGCTAAATTCTAATCATCGCTTGTAAACTTTGCTTTACATGTGTAGGCTCCAGGTTAGTTACCATCCTAGCAACTGTCATGTATCCCTAGCAACCACTCACCTACCTTAGCGACTGTAAGGTAGCCACACAGACACCTTGGCAACCAGCAGAAAAAGTATGTGAGAAGTCAAGAATTCTCTCCATAAATCAATATGAATCAGTGATAATCTGTTCTTTCTCACCTGCAGGAACGACGAGGCGACAAAATTCCATATTTTGGAGATTCAAACTTTTCTGGCTCTAATCCGCAGCTGACACATTTACCAACGTTTTACGGGAATGGAATCCCACGGCCACAAATTCTGCGGCAATCACCTAGTCACGGACATTCACGGGACACAACCGAACAGCAGTATAACACATTTCAAAGAGATTTACAACGGACTATTGACCAGTATCGTCGGACTTCTCCCACGGACTGGAGCCAACACATGTAGGAACGGATGACTGGATCAGATCTCTCCAACGGACTGGAGCCAACACATGCAGGGATAGATCAGAACTCTCCCTGTGAATTGGCAGTTTTAGTAAACATGTACACTTGCAACTTGAGGAAGTGAATATGTAAATATAGTGGATAGAAATAGTCATTTCAGCAGGGATATTTTGTGTCACTCAGTCAGCTTAAGGAGGATCTATCATAAAGCATATTAATGATGAGATTACAGATCAAATTTAATTGCTATTTTCATGAAAATATATCTAAATTCCTGTATTTTGCTACAAAATGTTAGCCATGCATTTCTTTATTCATCACTCTTTAGTTTTGAGGAAAATTTGTAATTAGCATTCAGAAAGATATACACTGTACATTATAAAACCAGGATATGATATTTAGAAAGTGCATCTATCAAAACCCATCAGAAGTGGACAATGTCATTATTCGCTGTTTGCTGTATAAATGCATTCAATGTTCATGTACATATGTCAAGTGAAATTCAGTGGATCATCAGTTGTTTCTAATCAATATTTCCTCAGACTCGGAGTGTGTCTTTGCTTCACCGGCTTATGAATGTTGATCTTTAATAGATATTGTACATATTGGATCTAATAACAGCGTTTTAGATGTGGCAGCAACCATACCTTGTCTTCTCTGTACAAACTTGTTAGTGTAATAGATAATGTGACCTTTTTGGTTTGAGAGAGTTCTGGGTTTGGCCGTGGCGTGAACTGATCAGTTACTTGCATTTGTTTATTTCTAACAGGTCATATATTTCCTTAAATGACAGCATCTTAAAGGCCTGAAACCATTCATAAGAAACAGCACAGCTGTCTGTTTACCTCTGTGCCTTATGTCCGGAGTTCTTTAGTCAATGTTATTGTTTGAGTTTTGAAGGCTTTATTCAGATGTTAACCATTTCACAGTTCCACAATATCATTGGTTGTTTTGTGTTTAATTTATTTGGCTTCTAGCTTGTTTTTGTTGGAGCACTATTAGGAGTATCAAACAGTGGAACATTTCATCACGGCTTATTATGGACTGGACATTTGTTTTTTTGTTATCAGGGATCATATTCACTCCATTGGCCTTTTTACATAGAGTTGGTTTCGAGGCCTGTTCACTTCCTTTTTGTACCGTGAAAAAACCATGCGACCTGGTCCTGTACTATCCTTCCCTTTTCAGGGTACAAAAGTAAGTGAATTGGCCTCGAAATGGATTGAATTGAAAAGGCCTAATGGGACTTGAGAGATTCCATACTCTCTCTTTGCTGCAGGTGGATTAATGAGGATGCAACCAGGGTTTCCGCCAGAGGGTAAAATTCCGTACCCTTATAAATTTTTCCACGGTACGGATCCGTACCCTCAAAAATGTTGGGTAACCATTTTTCCATGACATGCCGGACGAAACCAAACAACCGACATGACCGGCACGGGGATTTTCTGCTTCAAAATACGCCTAAAATGGCACCAAACATCGTTTAAAACGCTTTTAAAAGTTAAAAAAAATTTCAAAATTTTTTTTTCGAAAATTTTTCATTTGTTGGTCCGTACCCTTATTTTTTTCTGGTGGAAACCCTGGCAACCAAGTCCAGCTGATGCTGTGAAACAGATCTAACTTATGATTATCTTGACAACTCTAGTCATGGATTGGTTTGATCTTTTCACATTCCTCTCAGTGTTGTATTCATTGTACAGAACAAAATCTCTATCATGCTGTTAAGTGAAATCAAGAAATATAAACTTTTGTTACAATATTGCATCGCCTCTAATTGGTTGTGACCCCAGCGCCCCTCCACCCCCATCCCAAACTCGCATACAAGAGCTGAAGGCTTACTGGAAGGTTTCCCACGATTTGTTTATTTACATACAATGTTCCACCACTAACATTCACATCCATAATATACACGTCTGTACACTGATAAATACATTACTATGATTTTCTTCTATTTGATTGGAAAGAATTCTGCCCAAGTCAGTTGTACTGTTCCGATATAATGAGGTAACGTGAATTCGTCTTTCATCAGACAGATTATTTGAACTAATAACTCCTCTAGTCTTCACTGGTTACTTTACCTGCTGCTACCTGCTGCAGTGTTCGTTTCATACATATCTAGCAATTTGCCAGAAAAAAACTATCTGGGCTATCCATCCAGGAACAACCAGGGCCGATATTCATAAAACCTCGCTAGCCTAGTTGGTTGCTAGTTGTGTACATTGGACTGTACGAATTTGACACTTTAGCAAGCAGCTAAGCCTAGCAAGGGTTTATGAATATGGGCACTGGTGTTTGGACTCGCCGCCATGGGGTTATCACAATTTGACTAGTATCACTACAACATACACTAAGATAATAGTAACAGTAACCACAGATTTCAAACTAACAGAATTTACATTTACATCACAAGTGACACCTGTACTCAGATATGAAGCTGGAATCTGAAGTTGTGTTTCTTCCAAGTCCCTCCATCGATGCACACGCCTCAGTAAATTAGCACATGGTAGTACATTAGTACTAGGTGTTATAAAAGAGACACACCCGAACAATGGCTAGTGTTGTTCAGCTATTATTTTGGGACGTTTCTGAATCACTGTTACCCATGTGTATAAAACGGATACAGAAAGGGCAATAAGACGACCAGCTATCCACTTTCAATCTGTCTCGAGGCAAAATCCATTTGTCTGAGAATGCATCTTGAATATCACTGCTTCACATGACACTAACATCCATAAAGATATAATAATCCAAAGTAAGTTACCAGGAAGATGCATGCCATCAACTTACTGCAGGAGTTTGATGCTTGCATGCTCTCACTCGGCGGAACTTTTTAATGCATGGCGGCCGTGAGTGTAGAATTAGCCCAGCCACCTGTGGCAAATCCCTGCAGTTTGTGAACTGAGTGCTGTTTTTTCAATGAACACTGGAAGCACTCAATGCAACTTAAAGATATTGATTATGGAAAAAGAAAATGTATTCGGCATGCAGTTAGTTTTAATTTATCCCCAAACACTTGTTTCACAAGACCCCAAATCTCCAGCAGAACTTGAACTTGCACAAGTTAACGTCAGACTTTGGTCATTACCTCATTGGTGACAAGGCGAGTCGTGTTGATTTCATGTTCTCACAAGTTGTTCATTTTGCTGTCACTTTTCACAGGTCTGTCTGTTACATTTTGATCAGAGACATCCAATCTTTCTCTGGAATGATGATTGCTGAATGTGGAAGCTGTTATTAACTTTTGTTGCCCATCTTGGCCTGTGAAATCTGAATGAGAAGTAGAGATGATCATTGAAGCTCGGTGTCCAACGTTACATCTATTAAGAAAGAGCAGTGTAGTACAGATTTTCGAGAGTTAAAATTTGTGATACAAAACGGCAAAATCAACGTTGGACATACATGTACATGTAGGCCTACGCCATCCAACCTCTTATGCCCCTATCACACTGAGCTTGTTCTCAGTACATTCTTGAAAATTTTGCCGAATGGGCTCAAACCGTGTGCGAACGGAGTGGATGTAGTGACACCTTTTTACGAACTTCGCGGAAGGGAAGGGTGCTCCAGAACATTGACGCATTACCTGGCCAAGGGTTACACGTTCTAGCCTGTACTACAATTTTTTTAGGACAGGTCACGACGTTTTGAGAACTACATGTACTTCAGTGTGACAGGTCCTTTAGATGGACATCGGTCAATATACGTCAGTATTTGTCACCAAGTGACCGACATCCCTGACCTACATCCCTGACCTACATCCCTGACCTACATCCCTGACCTACATCTACTCACCTGTAAGATTCCAACGATGACTCCAAACAGACCAATAGCACTACCAAAGATTTCGACAATCAGAATCTTGACAAATAAACTTGCATTTTGGGCGTCGGCAAGTGCGGCTCCGGAACCCACAACGCCAACACAGACACCACATGCAAGGTTAGCAAATCCTACGGTTAGACCAGCTCCAAACATCGCATACCCTGAAGAATGAAGGGGTAAATAATTGTTATAATACCTTCATAGAGACGAGGCCAGAATAGTAACATGTACAGCAAGGGTGCTGGCAAGTTGTATGATCTTGTAGGTACAACAACACTAGGCCTATAGCTTGAAGGCGGCTCTCCACGTGACAGTTTTCTTGCGCAAGTTGGCTCACAATGGGCAATTCACCATTATTTGTTCGTCACGGCCTACGCTGGGATCAATGACATAAACAGCTGCTCGCAGTTGAATTGCCCATAGAGAGCCAACTTGTGCAAGAAAACCCCAAGAAAACTTGCAGGTGGAGAGTCGCCTTAAGATAAATAATCAAGTTGATTAAAAAGGACAGTCCCTTACCAGCAAAATAATTCATTTTTCTGACATCTTCCCCTTTGGATTCATCATAAGGCTGTGAAAAAAGAATGTTAAGGTAAGATTATTTCATTAATGCATCATCAGCAATCTGTCCTGTCAACAGATAATACCGGTACTGTTGACAGCATTTTTGACATTTCAGTTCACAGATCCACAGAAAATGGTTGGTGGGTTGGGGCTCATCGGGAGGAGAAAAGAAAGTGAATGATCAAAGTCTTTGTCCGGGTAAATAAGTCTTGTATTTACAGACAATGGAGCTTGTGCCCAATCTATGATCATCAGGTTATGAGCTCATTGCACTGACCATTCTCTCAATGAACCTGATCATCATCAGAGGTACAGGAACAAATCTATGACCGTTTATGCTCACCTCAGCTAAGTTACTGATGACAATAGCCATGATGATTCCATAAATAGCCACAGCTTCACAGAAGATGATGCTGACTAAATTCTTTGTCTTGATACGAGGCGCCTTGACACCAGCTCCAAGGATGCTCGACCCAGTCACAAAAATACCCCTGAAACAAGATGACATTGGTGCCAATGGACATATAGAGGGATCGAGGCAGCGTAAGTCAGGAAAGATGTGTAGTTAGTTACAAGGTTGAGGAGAGGTCACATTCATCTTCCTAAGAATAGACTCTATCACTCCAATAGAGCGCAGCACCTGACGGGTAGCTAGCTAGGCCTTCAGCGTCACGACGTCCCGTGCCCCATTCTGAACGCCATGACGTCACTCGAAAAAACCTCCACTTGTTTCAGCGATCATGACGTCGTCTGAAGTCAAGATGTCATGGAATGAGTACGGGACGTCGTGACACTGTAGTTACCCGTCAGGTGCTGCGCTCTTTTGGAGTGATATAGTCTATTGATCTGTGCCCTCTCCTCATCTTATCAGCTATTCTCATCTTTAAGTTTCATTAACCATGGTAACGCCACAAACTGCCATTGAATCTGATACAGCATGATTCTACTCTGACTCTCAGCATGATTACCATTAACTTACCATGCTGCACCAACCACGGAGAGGGATATACACATTCCAATACCAATGCTAGCCCAGAGATAAGGGGAAATGCCTTCCAGGAACCTACAAAGAAAGAAACAATGTTATAATAATACATGTACTTCAATTAGGACTATCCCTTTATACAATACCGGTATCATTTTACCAGCAAGAAGCACTAGGTCCTACATTGTGCAAGTGAGAATCAATAGAAATATAAATAACCCTTGGATTTGTACATACCATCCTATGTCAAACCTTGGACCCAGACCACTGAGAATGTAATATACACCTGAAAAATAAAATTTATTATCAGAATAGAGGTGTCTTACAATTTCACACAATATACTAGGGCTAGGCCTATACTAGGTCCCATGGCCATGCATTATTTAGGCCTATATAATACTACTAGACCTGGGCCGGATAGGCCTGCTGCTGTGCTGTGGTTGTGGGTGCACCGGTTGCCCTTGAAAACTTTACCAGGCAGGCCGNCCCCCCCCCCCCCCCCCCGCACGGCCCAACAGCAACAAGGCAACACTACACACGTCACACACGACATGGCATTATTAGGCCTATTTCGTTTACACTACTAGGCCTACCGGTACAGACTAGCTACAGTCTGATGACAAGCTTGCCTAGGGGTCCTACTAAATTGAGACAACAAGCGTCAAGTTGAGACAACTTGAGACAACAACCCAATAACTTGTGTCAACAAGGTTTTTTCACTTATTTTTTGCCAATTAACTATGAGAAAGTTCAATTTACATATCTTCTGAGAGTTTGAATGCATTGGAACAGGGCCAACGAAGATATTGAGCCCTATCATCGATCAAGGAACCCATATCTCATGTGTATCTAGCCTAGTTACGGTAACCATATCGCCCAGGCATAGCTTCTTTTACGATATGACATTGACGGCTATTGCCTGGGACGTTATGGTTTACCCATATGCGCCCTGTGGAGCATAGTGTATTGGCATGTACTGAATAAAATGCCCAATTACTCGCAAACCTGACTAATTTAGAAATATCAAATGCCGTGAATCCTTTCATGTATCCTTATGTCTCATAGTGGTATTCCAAAAGACTGAAAAATTGGCACAAATTAGGAAAAAACTTTGATACAAAACTCCGTCGAAATGTCACTAACTCATGTAAACAAGTCTGCAACACGTAGCTGTCACATGATCCGAGGTCACGTGACTGGGCGTAGTCGCTGACACTGGATAGTTAATTAGGAATTTATTTGAAGCAAACAAAAAGTACATAACAAAAGATAAGTTGTCCAGGGCTGGAGCGAGGCATTAGTAGCCCTGGATTAACAAAAATAGCATATACAGTAAATAAATGATGGTGGAAGACAACAGTACACACGAAAATGAGAGAAAAAAGAAATGGTACAAAACAAAGAGTAAGATAGATAAGACCATGATGCCAGGTTGCAGGATTTTACAACTGGACAGGGTACTGGATGACACTGGATGAGAACGAGACTAACGTCAACTGCCATGACTGCGCAACTGCATTGCGCGAGACTCCCATCATGGCGTGTCACCGGCCTGTAAAGCTAGGGTAAAGTCGGGGAGGTTCGGACATGGTAGGTATGTTCGGACATCCATTAAAATTAAAAAATTCTCGTTTATTTTCATGTCTAGTAATTTCCAATGTGCTCCTAATGAAAATAAAGATATTACTCCACACGTACATTCATTTTTCTTCATCACTGTTCATGCTTGCTTCAAATGTTGACCGATTCTCGGACCAACATGACTGTGCTTGTCAAAAACGACACCGCATTCATCTGAGGAGCTCCATACTGTCCTGAGCAACCCAAGCAATCAAAGCAATGTCATGTTCGTACGGGTCATGTAAATGACCTTTAATGTTAGTGCAGAAACCATAGATGATGATGATAATCAGATTTTTACAGATGAGAGAGAAAAATACTCAATAACGGCAATGATTGTGTGTCCGAACATACCCGAACAGCATAGCAGCGGACAGAATGCATGAAATACCAGTCAATATTTGGCCTGTTGGGCTCTATTCATGGTTTGGGCCGGTAAGCTGTGATTGGTCAAATCTTGATTAAATACATGTTGTATTCAAATTCATGATCCTCACGTGACTGGTCGCTACCTGGAGTGCCAGTATGGAATGACTTTGATGTTGTTAGTGCCATATGCCCAGAATGTCACGCTGTTGACCGACGAAGATCATTTGAATTGCGTTGGAAATCAATCAAAATGTATGCAATACATGAAGGAATGAATATGGAACAAAATAAAATTTGGTGAATGGGATATATTGTGTGTTTTTACAAAAAATTAATGCCTGTCCGAACTTCCCCGCCACATGACAGAATCTCCCCGATCCCGAATTCACGGCTTTATCGGCATTTTATGAATAAATGGCTAGCTCCAATGAGCTGTTGGTACTTCTGTGTTGTAGCCGAACATCTGTAATATGATGATGATTGCTCTCTTGACTTGGGTCCTTGTTCACTGAGAAGCAGAGATACGGCGGTCCGAAACCGAAGTTGTCCGAACCTACCCCACCTTACCCTAGCCTAGGCCCTATCATCGATCAAGGAACCCATAGGCCTATCTCATGTTAGTCATGAAATTCACGACTTCGAATATTTGGGATATTCTACGTCGTGATTCAGCACTCCATGTTGTGTGGAGGAAATTCTCCCGTCTGAGAAGGGGTAAATGTTTTCACTGCTGGTGAAGCTCTGGAAGCAGGACATCATTTAAAAAGTATCCTATCATGAAGTTTCAATGTTCTAGATGACACTCCTAACGTTGCCCAAAAAATCTGACCACTTGTAAGGCGTTTAAAATCCAAAGTTTGAAGGACAGTGAAAACACGCCGCCATATCCCTGTACATTGGTTTGTTGACTTCCGGAGCGAAAGGTCACTTGGGAGTTGAAGGTTCGAAAGGTCGTAATTATCGGATGTTTCTTCGCCCTTGGAGGAATAAACTTTCACCATTGCGCATGCGCAGAAGGCGCAGTTTGAGCAATCGGAAACACTCGGCGATTTCCGATGACAGCAAAGGCAAACGCCGAAAGTGACGTCATCAAAACATTATGGCAGCCAAGTTCGGCGCGATGCAAGATCGCACCGAAGAAAAGCAATTAAACCAATGTGTTCTGGTCAGATTACAATCAAAATGGTCCAGTCACCTACTGTTTTATATGAACATTACAAATATTTGGTATTAAAAGCAATTTTCGCTGTAGGTTTTCGAGATATTCGCAATAAAAGTGCAGCGTGTTCGCCCTATTGATATGCAAATTTTCGTTTACACTAGTCCCCATAGGAGTTTGTATTGATGTATCCGGTCGTAGAATCATAACTCTGTTATGTTCGGAGACAGGAGTTTTCGGTCTAATCTCATGTGTATCTACCTCATTGAAACCATCCATACCAACCCGATTCGGATTTTTCCACCGCGCCTGAGCTAACATTACAACAGGTCACATGATACAAGAAGGCCAGCCATCTTGCTCCTGTACATGAAATACACAAAATGTACAGGCTAGCACTGCACTGCTGACTGACAGACACGATTTTCAAGGCAAATTTTTAACCTGTTTGCTGGTGCTTACTCACCTATTATAGTCAAAACTATGGATACTATCGAATATACAGTGTATTGAAATATATTTGTGCCCGGATGATATTCAACAGTCATCCTGATAAATCAGAAAAACGTATTTTAGCAGCAGCAAAAATCGTGAAAATTGTCTTCCGCCTTTCAGTCTCGCGAGATATTCAGTGTCACGAGATTTTGGTTCCACAAGTCGCCGCTAGGGCTGTTTGGAAACCCAAAAAATGTGTTTCAACTATTAGTAGAACGGCGGGAAATTTGAATTGACAGATGGCCACACTGGGTTAACCAGGGCCGTATATTTAGCACTGCAGGGGGGGGGGGGCAAGCCAACCAAAAAGCGTGATTTTCATGCGGATTTTGAGCAAAAAACGGCAAAAAAGGTTTTCTGCCCCTTCCCCTCCCCCGAGAGGTTTGCCCCCCCCCCCCAAGGACCAAAAAGTTAAATACGGCCCTGGTAGTGGTTAACCCTTTTAGAACCTCATCAACAACAATGGTGCGGCCTGCAGTAGCATGCTAGGACGCTAGGCTAGGTAGAAGTGTCAGGTTCCAGCCATTTCATCTGCCATTTATCAGTGTAGGCCTAATCAATTTGTCCACTACCACCTGGGACAGTGACACATTAGTAACCAGGGGAAACATTGACACTTACATCGTCAAAGTGATGAAGACAACCTCGGCTCCGGGTAATCGAAGTCGTTTTCAACCAATAGATCCGTTCTGCAATGCTGATGATTATTCATTTGCCGAGGTTGTCGCTTTAATGGCCCCGTGCCTTTTATTTTCAACTGAAAATGGTTGATGCAAGGAACCAGCTCCCGATTTTACCAGTCTGTTCATAATGTTGGATATTGTTCTGTAGTGAAACAGGAACGAATTGTATTTCTGGTTTAAAGGATTAGCTTCCAACTCACAAACCTTAACAAGAACCAGGAGAAAAGCTTATGGTAACTGTCCGACAGGATCAGAGCTGGCGAGGGTCTAATCGTGAAAAATTTAGAGCATATTATTTGCACCATGTGGACTTGGATTAAAAGAGATGAACGGCTCGAATCCAACTCTCGCCAAATGACTAAGGAGATTAAATCACCGCGTTCCGGGGGGCGAAGTGACGACAAACGGACTCCAAAATTGGCCGCCGCCGCCGCACAAGGGGTAGAAGACCGTGATGAGAGCGACAGTCCAGTGAGGACAGCTGTTTCGTCACCGCCGTCAAAACCGCGGAGGACGATTTTAATGGTTGGATGTCGATCGTCCGCGAGTTACGATAGATTTTCGCGTGGAGGCAGGGAGGCGCCTAGGCAACCACGCCAGAGGAGGAGTCGATCAGTTGGTGGAAGGACGGGCTCTGATTCCGGGGATACCGTGACGGAGACGGAAGATGAGCTGGATGTATCTGTACTGACGGCGAGACGGAAGACAAAGAGAGGCAAGAGAATGTCGGTGAAATCGGAAGGATCGCTTGCTGTGAATGCGGTGAGGGCTGCTAATACGTCTTCCAAAGCCGGTAACCGGGACAGCGTGAGTTCCTCCTACTCTTCATCAGGAGCAAGTGCATCCTCACGGGGAGGAGGACAGGGTTTGGGGTCGGTGAACACACAATGGATGAGCTATGATGATGATGCGGAGTGCTTTGATGAGGCACTCAAAGCTAGACGCAGGAGTACCAAGTTTTTGGATCCGATGTATACAGACAGATCTAGTGAGGAATACAAAAGAATCATGAGTGATTTAGTGGAAAGAGGATTGATTCAGTTGGAAAGGAATAAAAATGTGACTTTTATGGAAGAGAGTTTGGATGAACCAGACGGTAATGTTGCTAAAGAGAATGTTATTGATCCTGCAGTGGAAGCCATGTTGAAGAAAAGACGCGCGAACGCCAAGCGCGGGTGGGGGATCGTCAGACGGAAAATGCAGGAACTTAGACTTGAGCGGAGACAGTCTAATTCATTTCAGGGTTGGGCGATGCTGACGAAACACGCCAAGGCCATGTCGGATATAGAACGGGCCAGGGCGGATCTGTATGAAAGATACGGCTTTGATGGGACGCTTGCGCCGGGAGAGATCCCGGAGAATAATCCAATGGCTATCAGGAAAAATGTGAACGCAGACACAGCCAGAATGCGCCGGTTGAATCAGATGGCCCAAAATGTCGCGAAACGGTCGACAGTGACGTGATGGGAGTGGAACTCTCCAAAGGACATCTTGGATAATCTGACGAAAATAGTGCATCTATTCCATGAGTGTGTTGAGGACTAGCCTGAGAAAGATTAGGCCTAAGAAGGGGATGATAAGACGTGACTGTGACATCATGCAGCTAAAACAATGTCTTCTCACACTTTTCACCATTTTGAACCATCAAGGGAAAATGTCGCTACGCCTTCGCTCTACGCCCCATCGGGCGAGTGGAGGACCGTAGTCCGAGATGAAGAGACCAAACCTCCATTCTCACGACAGGCAAGGCGCCCTTCCCCCGTCACACTTTGTGGCCCTATATTGCCCCTCTTTAAAACTGTACAAGCCATTTTGTTCCCTGTATCAAAATATGGTCGGTAGTTGTGAGACCAATCGATCGCATCCTGTGTGAAGCTATTGGACATCCTATAGGACGAATCCTTACGTGACTCCCAATCGATGTTTTTCTAATATTAGATAAATGGTAGATGAATTATTCAGATCTTTTTTGTCTCATCAATGGATGCATAGCGAATGATAAAATAGTAAATTGTCTCTCTCTTGTGTTCTTTGTTTTGTTATTGCCAGGACGCCATGATACACGTCTGCTGCAGATTCTATATCTGATCTGATTGGTCCGATTCTCCGAGCCTGAGAGTTGAGTGCATTCCCGCCGTTAGTGGACCGTGGCTGTCACGATTCGATGGCAATATCAACATGGGATTAAAAGATAACAGACGATCGATGGATGCCATGGATGTGATGTATTAAAATGTCCCCGTGACTGCTCAGGTGTGAATCGTGCTGGATCATCCGTCATCAGTGGCTGTCTTTCAGTGTACCAGTGCGCGTAGTATTTTTCGGTGAGTTGGCCTCGCGGGGCAGAAAACTCACCGAAAAATAAGCGCACACGCGAGCTATCTGCTGAGCAAACGGTCTCGACTGACTTTTTGCTCAACAGATAGCTCCAATGTGCGGCAGGCTTTAGGCTTTTCAGCAATCAAACGGTTCTATATACATTAGAGAAGGTTTATCGCTTGAAAAGCTGCCCAATGTGGTGAACATACATGTACTTCTGCTGCAAACTCAGAGCTCGTTGTATATGCCTGGAGTTGATAATATAACTTCAAGGCCTTTCAATTAGATCCAAATCTTTAATTCTCTCAGGGATCAAAGTTTAACCGTTGCCCTCCCGAAAACTTTAATCACCTTGAAACAATATTTAACCTGCACACAAAGAACCCTTCAGGCCGAAGCTTCACGGTTGTTTAGATTTTGGTCAACAAAAGTCTGTGCCTCAGAGTCCTGTGCAGGCCTACTCCTACATTTTGTACCCTTAATAAAAACTTAATTTGGGCTGGAATTCTCTATATATACCACCGCCATTCTTCCAAGCTAATCGGACACTAAGAGGATACAATGTATACTTGTATACTTTCCTTTCCCATGAGAGCTCAATGTCACGGTAAATACCAGGGTAAATTCGGGGATGTTTTAATTGGAAGCGATCCAGGTATTCGTGGAGTGAATGGGCATTTTACCAGTGCGTCAGCTAGAAGACACCGAGCATCCGGTTGATGTGGAAGCGGTCGCCGTTACTTTACCGGCGCGGCTAGTACTTTAGCATTTGTGTACACTTGTACTCACCCAGCTGTACAATTTGACTGAATCGAGGCGACGACCAGTTCCCATTGCTGAAACTGCAGTAACTTGCCACCTGTTTTCCTGTATTTTTCATGTTTTATGGCATTTTTCTTTCAAAGACAAAGTCGCAGAATATTGAGAAGCATAATCAGCGTATCATCTAAGTCAGCTAGCCCCCTAGAAACCCATAAATCACCCATTTTCCTGTATTTAAAGCGGTTCAATTACGCTTTTACAAGTGTACCTCGCATGATGGCGACACCTGGCTGTGTGTTACGTTGGGATTTGAAGGCAGAGGACATCACCAAACAGGCTGATGAAGTCATAGCGAGTTCTAAGAAGACATATGATACTGTTGGTGCCCTGAAAGCTGAGGAGATATCCTATGATTCTGTAATACAGGTGCGTTATGAACACAGCAGCCTGGAGGGGATGGGGTTGGTGGCGGCGCGCGGGGGGGGGGGGGCAAGACTGCAATTATGTGGCACAACGCCACACCAGGTGTAGGTCATGTGGTGGACAGTGCTGCCAAAGTGCAAACATTTTTTAAATGCCGCCTCCTTTTCTTAGATCTGAAGAAACCCTTAAAAGACAATTATCCTGATACCTGAACAAAGAGGAAGCAAGACTGGAAGAGCTGCAGAAACACAGACACCACTTAGGCCGTAAAATTCTCTTCTTTCTCTCTTCAGGCACTCACAGATGACAATGCAGACTACGCCGTCCGTCGTAACATGCTTGACTTCTGTCAGCATGTCTCACCTGACAAGGTGACCAGGGATGCAAGTGTTGAAGCTGACAAGAAGATGTCAGAATTTGATGTTGAAATGAGGTAGGCGAGGCCTTATTGGGGATTTGTAGGCCTTAGCTAAGTGAGCTGTTGGCAGATAAGTGAGGAAAGAATCTCTGAGCAAAAAGGGCTGGGTACACAACATGTATTAGACAGTAGTTTTAGAGGAAAAACGGTGTCTGGACTCTAAAGAGGACTGGTGGAAGTTGCATCCTGAAGGCTGTTGGATATGAAATCAGATTGAAGTTCATGGAGGCACACCATTATTTCAAATGTCCATATGGTATATCCTTGTGTTTTCAGCATGCGTCAAGATGTGTTTGATGTGCTGCTTGCCTTTGAGAAATCAAACCCAACCTTGCAGCCAGAAGCCAAGCGTTTCCTGGAACGACTCATCAAACTTGGAAAAAGAAATGGTTTGTAAACAAATCGAGGATGATGGAGCAGATGAGATTATCATTTCTTGTCATGAAATAGGATGACTTGAGAACTCCCTCTCTTAAAGTTAAACTACTATCTCTGCCAGCTGGCCTTCATATTGCTGGCCCCTTGTGATGGAGAGAGTAACAGTATGAGTCACAAATTGACCAGTTACAGTGCGATAGCGAGATAGCCCTGATGAGAGGGGCTGTCCTTGGTCTGATCACATTACCTTGTTGACTTCAGGTCTCCACCTTCCCAAGGAAACTCAGGATCAAATCAAAGACATCAAAAAACGAATGAGTGACCTCTCCATCGACTTCAGCAAAAACTTGAATGAGGAAAACACCATTCTGGAATTTGACACAGAGGAATTAGGTATGAACTAATAACAGGCTTCTAGAGTGAAAGGCATAGCTTCATACCAGATTCGAACCCACGGACCCTCGCATAAGGCATTAATCAGCAGCACTCAGGGGCAGCACACCTTAACCACTAGGCCAAATCCCCAATTAGGTACCGGTATGCATAGGAAGTCCTTGGTGAACTCAGTGTTCTGCACCCTCAGTTTAATGCACGGCCTAACCAGCCAGCCATATAGGATTTCCTTTATGGTCTAGTGGTTGGTGGACTGGCCTCCGAGCTGGAAGTTGAGCATGGTCAGGATAGGTACCGATACAGCAGGTTGTAAATAAGATGTATACCAAGTCCATATTGAACCATTATACATCAGTTTGACAGGGCTGGAGGTTTGTTACATGTTGAGATGAGTGAATTGAAAGGTACTTGTGAGTATATAAATGATATCTTTACCACAGCTGGACTACCTGATGAGTTTGTGAAGGCCTTGGAGAAGACGGAGCTCGGCAAGCACAAAGTTTCCTTGAAATATCCTCATTATTTCCCCCTCATGAAGAAATGTCGCATCTCCAACACCCGCCGTCAGATGGAGAAAGCATTTAACCGAAGGTGAGACAGAAGAGTGTGGTTATCATTCTGTGTGAAGGGATAAAGTTTCATTTGTGAAAAGAAAAATGGAGTGCACCACATTGAATATTATCAACAATAGAGTCCCATAGAATCCCATAATGAACCTCAGACTAATATTGTATTCAATGAATCATTCTCTCTTTAGGTGCATCGAAGAAAACACAAAAATCTTGGAAGAATTAGTTGAACTTCGGGAAAAGGTGAGATTTCTCTTCATTGGACATGAGTACATTGGAGGCTAGACTTAGAATCTCAAGTTGTAAGGGTGTGCAATGTGGAAAAGAGCTGGGGGCTGAAGTTTGTCAGAATTGTTGTATTCTATATTGTCTCTTTCAGAAAGCCAAGTTGCTTGGCTTCCCCACCCATGCAGCGTTCGTGCTGGATATGCGCATGGCTAAACAACCAGAGAAGGTGGCTACATTCCTGGCTGATCTTGCCGTGAAACTCCAGCCACTGAAAGAGAATGAAATCAAGCTCTTCCTCAGTTACAAGGAGGAGGAGGTGAGGAGCCTTGATAGGCTAGTGGTTATCACGTCCACATAGCAGGCGGCAGGTCCCGGGTTCGAATCCCAGGTTATATGGGATTAATCATCACTGGCTCTTCAGTCCGTCGCATGGGACAGTAAGCCGTGGTGCCTTGTACCTTGTTCCTTTGCAAGGGCAAGTAAAAGACCCCATCCAAGTGAGGAACATGAGTAGCTTGAGATGGCCTCTTCCGTACTTACCAGGGCCAATAATGCTGTGGCTTCGGCCCTGACGGAAAAAAATAATACATACAAGTACTGTTGAGAGTTTCCTCTGTAGACTCTTCATCACTCGTGTTTGTCATGTGTTTTTAGGCGAAGGCCCTCGGTGAGGAGTTTGATGGAAAACTCAACATGTGTTTGTCATGTGTTTTTAGGCGAAGGCCCTCGGTGAGGAGTTTGATGGAAAACTCAACATGTGTTTGTCATGTGTTTTTAGGCGAAGGCCCTCGGTGAGGAGTTTGATGGAAAACTCAACATGTGNAGAATTTCCTCTGTAGACTCTTCATCACTCGTGTTTGTCATGTGTTTTAGGCGAAGGCCCTCGGTGAGGAGTTTGATGGGAAACTCAACATGTGGGACACGAGATACTTCATGACGATGGCTGAGGAAAAGAAATATTCCGTCGATCACAACAAACTCAAAGAATATTTCCCACTTGAGACTGTCACCAAGGGTCTCCTAGAGATCTATCAGGAGTTACTGGGTCTCAAGTATGAAGAGATTGAGAAACCACATGTCTGGCATGAAGATGTTAGGATGGTAGGTGTCAGGATATCTGTTGTTAGAATGACACAACAACTTGTAGTAAATGAATCAGTCGAGAAGGAAGATTGAGAATCAGTCTCTGATCAACTGTTGGATTATTGAGACTCTGAACCTGTTTTGATCGTAATACCTGGTGTAAAACATTTTGTTCTAACCTGACATTTGACTTCAGATCATCTCTCCCCCTTTCTGTCTCACAGTTCAAGGTGATAGACGCAGCATCTGGAGATCTCTTGGGATATTTCTATTTGGATTTGTTTCCTCGAGAAGGCAAATATGGCCACGCGGCCTGTTTTGGCCTACAGGTAGAATTACTAACTATCAGTTGCAAGTCCGTGAAGGGAGAAGGGAAAAGGGGGTATGATGAGGGGGAGTGGGGGATTTCAGCCTGAAGAGCTTGAAGTTCTCAAAACTAATCAAGTGAATGCTGTCTATAAAACTGGCTGATATCATGTTGTCTGAGGTGGTGTCCCCTTTTCCCTTCTCCCCATGCGACTTATTGTTGACTGTTTGCTTTAATCTGACCTTACGACCTCCTGTCCAGTTCAAGGTTAAAGACGCTGTAACATCTGAACTACTGGGTTATTTCTACCTTGATCTGTTCCCGCGAGAGGGCAAGTTTGGGCATGCCGCATGTTTCGATCTTCAGGTACTGAGCAAAATGAGAATTCCAGTCAATTCTATTGCTACCAGCTAGATGTCTCTCTTTGGCATGAATCATAATCTGTAAAGTCACTTCACTCTGAACGCATGAAACGTTTGCTTGAAGGAGAGTTCTCAAAGTAATGATTACTAAGTCATTTTGTGCCCTTCGTCATGTTCATTGAGTTCTGTTCACTTGTAGAAGAGCACTGATAGCCTCATGGTTATCATGTCCACCTAGCAAGCGGCAGATCCCGGGTTTGAATCCCGGGTCATATGGGATTAATCAACCCTGGCGCCTTGCACCTTGTGCCTTTGCAAGGGCAAGTAAAAGACCCATCCACGTGAGGAACATGAGTAGCTTGAGATGGCCTCTTCCATACTTACCAGGGCCAATAATGCTATGGCTTTGGCCCCGACGGAAAAATCTCATACAAATACAAATGTTTAACAGTATCCAGTAAATGAAAGTGCTGTGTAGTGGCTCAGCCCAAGTGGTGGCAGTTGGCCACGCATCAGAATGTAACATTAGCTCTATATTGTAATTATTCTCTTGTTTCTAGCCCGGTTGCCTCCTGAATGGCAGCAAACGCCAGGTTGCTGTGGCAGCCATGGTGGCCAACTTCACCAAACCAACAGAGGATAAACCTGCTCTTCTCATGCACGATGAGGTAAGTGTTGTCATCTGATTAACGTGGTATGTTGTGAGATCATGAAAGAAACCTTCTTTCCATAAAATGGAATCAGTCTCTCCAACTTCTTAGTGTGTATTTCGATGTATTTCAGGTAGAGACTTACTTCCATGAATTCGGACACGTCATGCACCAGATCTGTGCAAAGGCTGATTTCAGTTTGTTTAGGTAAGAAGTGGAGATTGTTAATGTTACCACCATGCCTGGATATGCCAGTTGCCTGTTGTCTTGGCTGTTAGTCTATGTTGTGTTTATCTTTAATGGCAAAACCTGCCCTTGACTGTGTTTCTGAGTTCCCCGCAGTCCTCATCTGACTGTCATGTTTTCTTCTCTCTCTCCAGCGGTACAAGTGTCGAACGAGATTTTGTTGAAGCGCCGTCTCAGATGTTGGAGAATTGGTGCTGGGAGAAAGAACCATTAAACCGGATGTCCGGCCACTATAAAGATGGGAGCGACATCCCGGATGAGATGTTAGAAAAGTTAACGAAGTCAAGGATTGCTAATGCGGGCGTCTTCAACCTCCGCCAGATACTGCTTGGCACATTTGATCAGACAATCCACACCATGCCAAAGGTAAATGTAGGCACAACCACCTAGGACGGTTTTCTCTGCGTTCTGTTTGCAGTTGGATTCATACTTATACACATGATATGTTTGATGATTCCAGGCCGACACAGCAAAGATTTTATCCGACCTTTCGTCAAAGATCGTTGGCATTCCCTCCACCCCCGACACCAACATGGCAGCCTCCTTCGGCCATCTTGCTGGAGGATATGACGCACAGTATTATGGATATTTAGTAAGTTAACCTTCATGTTCTGCTGAAGGTGTCGGACATGTGCACAGCAACATTACATCTGCACATGCAGCCGTGATAGCCTAGTGGTTGGTAAGGCAAGCGGCAAGTTCTGGGTTCAAATCCCAGGCCATATGAGATCTATCACCCCTGGCTCTTAAGTCCGTTGCATGGGACAGTAAGTCGTCGTGCCCTGTGCCTTTGCAAGGGCTAGTATAGAAGACCCTATCAGAGAATATACCAAGTTGTTTGTATTTCCAGTGGAGTGAGGTGTTCTGCATGGACATGTTTGCATCAAGGTTTAAGAAAGAGGGCATCATGAGTCCACAGGTTGGAGCAGATTACAGGAAATACATACTCGGGCCTGGTGGTTCGTTGGTAAGGTTTCTCGTGTTTTGCCCTTTTCATTCTAACACTGAATGTGTACATCATATGTGAAGAACCTTGATAGCCTAGTGGTTATCACATTCACGTGGAAGGTCCTGGGTTCAAATCTCAGGCGATGGGATTAATCATCCCTGGCTCTTGAGTCCGTAGCATGGGACAATAAACCATGGTGCCTTGTACCGTGTGCCTTTGCAAGGGCAATTAAAAGACCCCATCCAAGTGAGGTACATGAGTAGCTTGAGATGGCCTCTCTGTACTCACCAGGGTCAATAATGCTATGGCTCGGCCCTGATGGAAAACATCTGATACAAAATCATGATGCTGTACATGAAATCAACTTACGATTTATCACCCATTTCAGGATGCTGATGTAATGTTGAAGAACTTCCTCGGCCGTGAACCACAACAAGAGGCATTCCTCATCAGCAAGGGACTCAAACCCTAAACCAGCCACGCATAGGAAAATCATTCCATGTCGCACTCTGCATGCACTTTAGATGTTTCTGTACATCCATGTACTGTTCTACACGCACAATCTGTGCACACAAAATGCAAGGACTGAAGTCTATTGGTACAAGGTCTTTATCAAAAATGCACTGTAGATGCAAATTGTGATTGCACTTTCCATGGTTGGGCATTCTGAGATAATCAGTAGTTCTTGGCACTACCTCCGTATGTCACCACGGTGACCTAGGGAGCGAGCGCTAAGGGCCGCTACTTCAGGATTTGGTGGGGGGACTTATCAATAACAATTAATATGCATGAAAATTGCCGGAATCAAATCACTTGCCTGGAAGGATTGCCTTACATGTATGTATTCACTCTGTGTTATCATGGGATTGGGGATGGGATGGGATTATGTGCTTAAGTTATTTATGTGCTGATTAGATGATGACTGTAGATCATGATCTTACTTCAGTTTCAATGGAATATCCTTCATTTTTTCACTGGAAAATAAAGAACTAAAAAAATCAGTCATGAAATCTCTTTACTTTTATTAAACTCAATTCTAATTAGTTAGATTTGACTCCAAATCACAAAAACCATACCATCGGTCGAGGCAACATAATTAGACGCCATTCTCATCCACAAAAATGTCACCAACACAAATTTGACAAGGGAGATACAGAGAAGATTATACCAGAGAGGAAAAGATTGCCTACAGTTGGGTGAGTATGGAGAGAGGAAAGTGGACGTGAACTGTGCATCCTAAAAGCTGCAGAAAAAGAACTGGTGGTGTGTTTGCTGTGCGAGATTGAGGTTAGTGTGATTAAGAAGAGACAGCATTTCATCTTGAACGAGATCCTCTTACATGCACTGGTAGTATTCTTTCTTATATTGAATGAACTGAGTATCTGTAAAGAAATACAGGACACTAAAACAGGACTTGGACACTGCACAGTAATCTGTCCTCAAAGACCTTGATGTAAAGTGCGTCTTGGGCCTTCACATCTATTCAGGAAAGTGATGAAGGTGAGATGTTACACCCGACTGATAACTTCCCCGTGTTCCCCCTTTATTCGTGATTGTCAGCCATAATCGCATAATAATGATTTAGATGTTGGTCCAGAGTTGCTGATTGTGTAGAATGAACTACCATCTGTTGCTCTGTTCACAAACGTCACATTCTAACGAATTTGAAGAAGTACGTTAGCCAGAATTCCTATTCCAGGAGCTGTACATAAAACTTGATATAATATCAACATTTGACTGGCCTAAGGTCAATGACCTGACAACTGTTTTGCAAATAAGTTCCCGAGTAACTTTTCTTCACAATCCCACCATACATACACCCTCGGGGTTTAATAGGGGAAATCACAATGACTAGCAACCTAAACCAGCTCACTACTTGTTGCCGTTCTTTTACAACAAGACATGCAACACAGAACAATAATAGAAAGTTTTTTTTCAATGTTTAAACGATAAACTTTGCTATAAAATATAAACATAGTTCTGAACACGACTCTGCGGCCACCTGCCCCACGTTTCACACCTGGTCAAAGTAGAGATCAAGCTTGGAACAGAAGACTAATGATGGATGGGAAAAGGTCTGGTGGACTTTTCCTCTTTCAACAAAGAATTTGTATTTATGCAGATGGAAAACAAGGCCAGCTCTCACAAGAACCTGCTCCTCTTCTGAAGCCCTGCATAGAAACACAACGGTGGTTGACACTTCCAGATGGCCAGGGTACAGGGAATACCAGAAGGAAGAGCTTTTATAGCCTAGTGGTTATCATGTCTGCTTAGCAAGCAGCAGGTCCCAGGTTCAAATCCGGGTCATATGGATCAATCATCCCTGGCTTTTCAGTTTGTCGCATGGGACAGTAAGTGGTGGTGCCTTTGTAAGGGTAAAGGCGCCTCTCCACAGTTTTCTTGCACAAGTTGGCTCTCTATGGGCAACTCAATTGCGAGCAGCTGTTTATGTCATTGGTCCCAGCGTAAGCCGTGAGGAACAAATTAATGGTGAATTGCCCATTGTGAGCCAACTTCTACGAGAAATCACTCATGTGGAGAGGCGCCTTAAGTAAAAGATCCCATCCAAGTGAGGAACATGAGTAGCTTGAGATGGCCTCTTCCGTACTTATCAGGGCTAATAATGCTTTGGCTTCAGCCCTGACAGAAAAATCTCATACAATACAATGCAAAAAAAGATTTATCTTTGTTTTCATTCAGTTTACGAGCTTGTGATATCAACTAATTTCTCAAAAATCAACCTCTAGCCATCTAGCCCCATTGAATTCACAAAAGAATTATATCTACTCATTTCTGATCATCAGATCATCTTCTTGTCTTGATCTCTGAGACAGTTCACCACAGAACCTGCAATACTCTCATCCATACAAAGTCGTTAGCATGATTGATACAATGATATTACAAACAGCAATGACTCAACGCGCAGGAGAATGGTTGGACAATGATCTCTATTATAAGTTGAGCATATACAAGACAAAATCCATATCTACACTACGTACTCTACACAAGGGATGGAAACACAGCGGAGAGTTACTTCAATGGAGTTATCGAACTTGAAATGTCCAATCAGGGGCGGATCCACGATTTCGGGAAAGAGGGGGCGCACTCTGCTAGAAACATAGAAATCTGCGGTGAATTTCAATGATTTGCTCCAAATTTCAGAATTTCACGGTCGATTTTACAGATTTGTTGGCCGAAAGGGGGCGTGCACCGGGTGTGCCCTGGGATCCGCACCTGCCAATCATGTTGAATTAGCGTTGGTTATCAGGTCCACCATGGTTGAGACACTACTGCTTAGTGGCAGTTACTGGTAGGTTAGGTTGCAGGTTACGGCTGTGGTGAGGTTGGATATTAGGGTAAAGGTCATATAAGTAATGGTTCAGGTTAGTGTCGGTGTCACTAAGCAATAGTGTCTACCCCATTCTCGGTGTCTATAACACGATTCATGCCAATGATTATCTGAGAACTGACCCCCAGATTTTCTGATTGTGAAATATGTAATTAACATTCTAATGAGTGCTTTACGTGGTCCACCATTTTGTATGACAGGTATCCACGGTTACAGCAACTTTACATACAGCTGTTGTGGTAACCATGGTTATAGAGATATGACTGTATGTGCAGCGATGTGGTCAATGATAGACTGAGAGAGTACCGTACTACAGCCACCGTCAGGACAAAGAACAAGGTGAATGGAGATTGTTCGAGTTGGACTGTCTTACCACAACCCAAGGTGCAGTCTCAACTTAGATCTCGAAACTGCACCAGATTTCAAATACCAAAGAATGACGGAAAGACCCGAAGTGTTATGAATGCCCATGGCGCCACCTCAGGAACCGAATTTGGATACAAATATGGCAATCGAGGATGCCAACAATGAAAGGGAAATGATCTGCTACTTAAAACACTAAATAACGACAACCATACACCTCTATATGGAGCTCAGTGTCTGGTCGTGCTACACAAGTCAGGCCCCCTGGTGGAGTCACATCTAAACAACGCAATCAGGATTAGTCTATTTAGAATCTTCAACTGAAGATTCAAACATAGCCATTTTCTAACGTGAAAGTCTGGAGTCACAAGCAGAATGCCAAATTCATGAACTGTCATGATGATAGTACACTGATCAGCATTGACTGGGAAAGTCATTTCTACTGGCACATCTGACTTTTCTTTGTCAAGAGTGGAACAACAGGCAAGACATGTACTTGGACAAGAAGTATTTGGCCAGCGAGACATTCACGATTAAGTTGAGAATGCTTTACGCTCCCAATCAATAGCTTACTGAGTAAAAGAGGGCGCTATAGTCCTTGGCAGAGGGTTCCACCTCAAATGACATCTCCACCAGGACAACGAGGTCTATTTGTCCCAATACCAACCTGTTTGGGACGACTCTCAATTAAGTACATCATTCTTCATTCCCAAGGTGTCTCTCACAAAGGTTTTATACAGACAGTCTCAAAATTCCAGTGACATACTAGTGGCTGGTAAGTAGATACACAGTAGGACTCATGTGAGCCTATACCATGAATCTTGTTCATCTTGGCATTATGAGGCTGATTCTATAGTATTTATTAGCTCTGTAATGGTACTTAAACCAGAGAATAACTTAATGAAGATCAATCATTCACTGATTGAAATGTCAACAAGATACAGAGGCATTCAGGCTGCAAAGAGCAGCAGAATACTAAAACAAACAACTGTCAGCAACTGTCTTTGGTTAAAGCCAACCTAAAAGGTGAAACATCATAAAAACCTAACATACAGCATCATAGCATCTTCTCTGATGAGTGGTGATTGTTTACACAGTTATAATACAATAGAGACAGACTCTGTGTCTATATGACTTATGATTACAGAAATTTATCATGTCATTTTTCGCAATCATGTACAAAATTTCTGCTCGTCTGTGAAGACTTGTTTACCATTGTTGACATTGGATTTTGGCTGTCAAAATACTGGATCTTTGCCCTCCTAATGTCCACTGTCTTGCATGTGTACATCATGGGGGACCATGAAAGGGACATTTACTTGTAGACCTGTGTGTTTGCCTATACCTCACCTGCAGTACATCCTCTCGTGGGCCCTGTGTGATATACACTGTGTAGATCCAGCCCGAGGGTTAGCAGGGCAAAGGTCCAGTTATAGAAACCGCAAACCGTACTTGGTCGCGGCTTTTATACCCAGTAGCCCCGAATCAACTGAATTAGACTCGGAAAGTGATGTCCAACGTCATGTACCTGGAAGTGGTACCCGTCAGGTCACTCTCCATGTTCATGTTTGAAAAGTGGGTCTAAATGAAAAACGACCTCTAACTGACCTCCAACCAAAGGTCATCGAATTGACCTCTAACCAAAGGTCACGACTCACAAGAGGGAAAGAAACAGCGACTAGCAAATAAAACATTGAATACGTTACCCACTGGTCATCTTAGATAACAGATACTGAGGCTGTTACCATGACAACACTCCCCAATCGGATGCTCAACTCTACGTCATATGTTAAGATGAACACAAAAGATCTGTTTTAGATACTAAAGCTTCGTAACTGAATGATGTTATGATCTGTAAAATGAACAGAACTGTCTCCGTCCACCGATTGGTTTAACGACGTCACAGAGTTGATTCCACACAAAACATTCCTACATTGTTGTCTAAGTAATCAGCAAAAGATTGGCAACTAGCAGCCCCAAGAATGGATCAAAGGGTGTTTATTATGGAACGCTGGACAAATCACACCGTCCAGCGATATCACGAACAAAATGTATGCAAGCGATTCATTGGTGGGTGTCATGGTTACTGATTGTTGAATTGCTAACCCCTCAACCACTCACGGGCGAGGGCTAGTTCATCTTCCTCTCTCAAATATTGAAAACGCGGAAGTTTTTCAGTGAGATGGGAAGAATTCATGATTGTTGTTTACTAGATGTCAAATAAGGAATCATAAATGTAGCAGGTGGTGAAAAAATCAAGTAAAACCTCGTCCCCATGACCCATCCTCAGAGCCCCATAACTTGTATTGCACCAAATATTTAATTCATAAAAGCATTTAGTATACAAAAATCTGGGAGGGATTATCCCAATGATCTGAAATACAAACCACAGACTAGATTATTATCTGTGTCATGGCCAGCTTGGCTACTGGCAAATATCTTCTTATATCCGATGCATGTCTCTCTCTCGATCTGAGCAGTATCTTTTGACCAAACATGGAAATATCTGCGCAATAAAAATCGATGAAAACACGGCCTGATTGGTCTCAGGTCATCCGTGTTGCATCCACATTCAACATCCTTTTATCATGATTTTCCAAAACCCGGTCGTCTCATTCAAATCTAAGTTTGTCAACTGAAATCACTCATTACTTTGGCCAAGTTCAATCATTCAGTTGCCATGGTTGCCAAAAGCCGCCATTAAATTCATTGTACATTCCATCGCATCGATCGTATCTTTATCCATGATTTTTTATGTGTGAAATGTACAAAGACCTGATGCAAATGTTGCATGTAAACAAAGTTCAGGTTCATCTCACAACAGAGACCACGTTAAAAATCGGCGAATTCCTTCGCACATTTTTCTGTTGAAGAAATGCGGAGTGGCTCCTCCTCGTAATCGTCGAAGTTACTCGTGTCCCCAGAACCCTTGCATTTCGGGATAAAAGGAGCATCGATCTGAAACAGAGATTGGGAGATATTTGTTAAGTCGGCGATGTTGACTCCAAGTTCTTCTACGATGTCCAAATATGTCATAGGAAGTACAGTGCACCCTCGCTCTCACGAACCTCAATTTTATGAACTCCCGGATATTACGAACCCAAATTCTGGCTCCCAAAATTTCATGACATGTATGTAAATCCTCGCTATTACGAACTCTGCGTTAGTACGAACTTAACCCCTGGACCCCGAAGGGTTCGTAATAGCGAGGGGGGACTGTACTTGATTCCTCTGTCGTGTGGGATGTCGGATACACCAAACTTACCCTTTTTTGGTAGATACCAAGCCAGTCAGTCGTGGCAAACCACTTGTGATGTCGGATATCCTGGACTCCGTTTTTCAAGTTACCGTAACGTTTCGTCAGGTCAACTTGGAGCAAGTTCCGCAGTAGATCCTTCAGATCAGCACTGAAGTGTGAAGGGAAGCGTACCTGAAATTGAACAGTCAGAGAGGGTCAAAGGGCAAAAGACTTGAATGATATCAGAAATATTTCTGATATGATTACACAAGAAAGTCTGCGATTGCAACCACATCTCGTGACAAAACCTTCCTCTCCACTGGTACTCACCTTTCCTGAGACTATTTTTTCGTAGATCTGGATGGGTTGGTCCGCGAAGAATGGTGGGTATCCGGCTGCCATTTCATAGACGAGGACCCCAAGTGCCCACCAATCAACTGCCTTGTTATAACCCTGTAAGAAGGAAAGAAACAGAGAATGACCTAGGAATACTGATCTCCTTGCCTATTGTTGATCTCTGAAGTGGGTGTTCAATACAAAAGAATGGATCTCCCAGGGTTACTGTTGTCTCTCCTCAGTTGTCTCACTCCCCGATGGACCAACTTACCACTTTGACTGGATGGCTTTGACTCTGACCTCGGTCTTTCTGCCAGTGCATTGTCCAGGTGTTTGCCTGCCACTGATCAGTGTCACCGACATCAGGGATCTTGGCAGGAACCCCACAATGGCTTACACACTTATGAAGTCACTGATCAGAGGCCCGATACTTGTCTCCATAGGCCCACACCTACTGAAGTCACTACCGGACCCGATACTGGTCTCCATCAGAAGTCATTATCAGAGGCGCCATCCTAGGCCTACACCCACTGAAGTAACTATCGGAGGCCCGATACTGGTCTCCATCCTAGGCCTACACCTACTGAAGTCACTATTGGAGGCCCGAATTTGGTTTCCACCATAGGCCTACACCTACTGATACAATAGGCCTACCAGCTGAACTGGAACTGTTGAAACTGGAAAGAGGTCAATAGGGTTATTGAGTTTTTCACAAAGGTACAAAAGGAAGTGTCTTTAGTTACATGAATAAGACAACATGAAGGCAACCACATAAATTTCAGGTGTATTTTATTCAATTCAATCCTAGTATTAAAGATTTGAACTTATAACATATACATGTAGGATTACTACCTAGATCAGCTCGTCTCCCAGGTCACATGACACGACTGCGAGATGACTGACGAATCTAACACATATTTACAAGCCTTTGAATGGGCGACAAGTCACCAAGTTCAGTATGATACGAATGGACATCATAAAGTCCTGATTTTTTTACTCCATTTGTCACGGTTTCAGGTCTCTGGTCAGGAAAGTTGCTGACATATCTTCGACTTCATCACATGTAAGCAGGGCTTGAAATGTCCATTTGCAACTTTCGCTCATTTGGCCGAGAGAGAATCTCCCTGAAGGAGGTATTCCAACCGATGGTATCAACTGGACTTGAGCCAAACAATGATCCAGATCCGAGATGTGCCGTGATGGTTCTAGCATTGGCTATAAATGAAGATAAAACCCTTGAAAACTTTCTTCCCCTTCTCTTCCTTGTCGCTGTATCCGTTGTTGAGTGATGGCTAATGATTATAAGATGAAAAGTAATGAACTCCGATGATGGAATAATGACCAGTCATTCCAATGATAAAACCAATGGAAGACTTGTCATCATACTAAACCTAGTTACTAACTTCAACTGTCAAATAATAACAAGCAGTCAAATGTACAAGTAGCAGAGCCCCAGGGCTGAGGGTTACACATCTCTAGGACACAATGTCAGGTGTGCATGGAACTATAACAGTATTGGAATCATGGAGCGACATTCAAATCTCAAGCAGAGACAAGATGTAGCAGGCTGAGACTCTAACATGATGAGGTCCACAAACTAAGACCCGAACATACCGGTACAACCCTCAGTCCTCAAGCAAGTAATTCAGTATAAAAATTGTCTTGTGCTCAAAACATCATTATGTACAAAGTTCACCATTACGCTAGTTAAATGATTAATTTCTCCAATACCACCAACTCATGCACGTCTTCCACTGTTAAGTCTGGCAGTCAGCAGACTGTACCCTGAATCGATATTCTGATGATCGGAGACAACAGGCTCAATGCCACTTTCTGGCAACTTTGAGCTCACTTTGTAATTGATACCATCAATGTATCATCGTTACAAACCGTCATCCGCATGTGGACAATCAGGCGACGGCTACGTCAAGTCATTGGATTACCGTATTGGTATACAATGTAACATGAAATCTCTCATGTAACCCTGGATACCTTCTTGGTATGGGAGAAGCAGTGCAGAGCTGACACTCGAAGGCAGGTAACACGAGCATGAAGTGTCGCTCAAAATGTAACAAATCCTATTGAGAAATGGTGTCATTTTCCCTATCTAAGGGTGCCCATAAAATTTAGTAGCAAGTTTCAACCCAAACAAAATATATTCAAAGACGATAGCCACACCGTAACAAAATATGCTCAGTTTTGCATATAAGAGATTGTTGCATAATTCAACTCAGATTTCAAAACCCGTCAAGTTTCCACAAGTACCGGGTACCCTCACTCAGAGTACCGGTACCCATCCTAAATGGCGGTCAATTACAAACTATCTTCTTGTTTCCTGCGAGCACAACTTTATCAACAACAAAACCTATTGCGTAAAATGCTTCACCATGAGTTGTCACACTGGGTCACATGACCTGACTGTTAGAATTCAGCGAATTCTTTGACGCATTTTTCATTTGATGAAATGTGTAATGCCTCCTCTTCGTAGTCGTCAAAGTTGCCCGTGTCTCCCTCGCCTCGTGTCTTTGGTACGAATGGAGCATCCACCTGTTGGAAGAAATTCACAAGTTCAAACTCTGGGACAACGAAAGTTGTGAACGAGGACTAAATAACAGATCCATCACAGCAACAGTGAGATCAGTCATGCCACAACATTCCTGGCGTCAAACACGATGAGGAATCAAGCTGGCAGCTTCGCCCTTGGTTTAGCACTCGTACTTATGACTCACCTTCTTCTGATAGATAGCGATCCAGTCCGTGTTCACGAACCACTTGTGTCCACGGATGTCCTGTACGCCATTCTTCAAGTTACCAAAGCGTTTGGTTAGATCCACTTGCAGCAAGTTCCGTAGCAGATCCTTCAGGTCTGGAGTGAAGTGGGAGGGGAAGCGGACCTAAAAGAAAGCACCAGAATAACAATCAACAAGACAAATCAAGTATGTTACATGAATCAAATCAACTAATGTCACTTCATACAACGCATCAAATCTGACATCAGAAACACATTTATCAACAACAAATTTATCAACGACAGACTTACCTTTCCTGAGACAATTTTTTCATAGATCTGGATGGGTTGGTCCGCGAAGAAAGGCGGATAACCTGCTGCCATCTCATAAATCAAGACGCCCAGCGCCCACCAATCAACAGCCTTGTTGTAACCCTGGAAACAGGAGGCATGCATATCAGTCGTGTTATGATCTGTGTTATGGTTATATGCAGATGGATGTCAGAAATTCTGAATACAGTTGCATGCCAATTGGCTATGATTTTTACAACAATTCAAATTAATTCTACATGCTCATCAATAAATTATATGGAAACAAATTTGATTTAGGCCAGACTTTTTTTATAAGTTGGTTCGCGGATCCGCCGCCAGGGAAAAGGTTGTGAACAAGAAAAAAATAAAATCACTTTTTTTCCCAGTTCTCAGGTCCGCCGCCACGAAATATGCCAAAATGAAAAAAAAAATAAAATTTTATTTTTATTTTTTTCCCGCCCGCCGCGTAGTCTCCCGCCGCGCAGTAACGATCCTGGCGGTGGATGGTGGATCGGGAACCAATCTACCGATCTCCGTCGAACATGCGCGAAGTTTCTATTCATAGATTCGCGATAGTCCGAACACTGCCTCCTGTTGCTCATTTGCGGAATGCGTCCAGCATAGCAATACGAGTCAGACGTTCGGACTAGATTCCCGAATGGAGATCGGCATTTTCGTTGCGTTGACGACAGTTCTCGGGAAAGATCGGGAACCAAGCATATCAAGATGGCGGCGTGGAGCGTGTCTGCGGCGCAAAAAGGACCAAGAATCTCGTGTCGTGCGAGGACTGTGTAATGATACCATACTGGCGAGTCCTAGCTTTGATATGAAACTTCCTGTGAGACTTGCGTACCCATGCTCGTGTTGGAACATTCAGCTTCAGGATCTCCAGCATGAACTCCATAAAAATGATGGGGAAAATTTTATTTTCAAATAAATTTTTATTTTTTTTTCATCCTCCGCTATGAACGTAATACAGACAAAACTTCGAGAACTAGGAAAATAAAATTTTATTTTTATTTTTTTTCCGTCCTCCGCTGCAAAGGGGTGGTGAAAAAAATCCGCGAACCAACTTATAAAAAAAGTCTGGCCTTAGTTGACAAAGTAACTTATTTCAGATTAAGAAAGTCAGATATTCGCATTCGAAATGGTTCTATGTTTATACAGCCTTCTAATCAATGCAGTTACATTTTTTCATCAGCATAATGGGTAACAAAATCCAAAGAGAAAACTTAAATTTTTGCCTCAGCAAACGTCATTCATTGAAATAAATGTATTCTGAGTGATCATCATGTGGTAACAGAAAGTGTGGCTGTGGTGATCGGAGGACAACAGGTAGAGTGGCCCTCTAATGGCCATTCCAGCACTCTCGTGCCACCCCATGGCCAGAGTGGCAGGGTCATACCACCCCATTGTTCCGATGGCATGTCCAGCTCATCACCAGGTTTCACTACCACATCATGCAGTGATCCTGCACCGTTTTCATGCTCCACTTGATGATGCAGTCGCAAAAATCATTGGATCCACGTAAAATCAATCAAAGTTCTGATCAGACTTGTTAGTGTAGACAAACAGTTGGTTAGAGTTAAAGAACATATTACTATAGAATTAATGATTAACTAGGTAAGCGTGTGGTTACTAATGAAAGCAGAACTACTGTTAGAATGTCAGAATGATTATTTCGTGTGTTCCCTTGCTTGCTTCTATATCTCAAACCTAAGTGTACTGTAAGTCTACATGTACGCAAAGCAGGTGACTATGGGTGACATCACTGCTGAATGAGTTGAGCGACTCCAGTAACAACACCTCTCACCAAGCTTCATTACAGGAGAGCATACTAGTACTCTAGTGATTCTAGTGGCCATGTTGCCAAGGTCCAGCACACGCTGGAATGGGCGGTAATATTGGAAGTCCATAGTGTAGGAAAACAAGTTGATTCATGGAATCATGCATTATGCATGTGTTTTGCTCAAGTAGCAAGTAAATGGAGACCGACACTCAGATGAGAACGACACTCGTCACTTGTTTATTTCTAACTTTGCTGCAAAAAGTGGAGAATGGCAGACAAGATAATACGATTATGAGGAACAGAGAAGATATTGGCACGAGGCGATCGAAGGGGGAAATTCCTCAAATATGCTACAGTCAGAAAGAAACCCATGAATCTTGAGTAAAGCTATGTCATGCAAAAAAGGCATTTTCATTTCACATTCACCATCCAAGCCATATACCATATCAACAGCCATTAGATACAGTATTGAAGAAACATAACAGAACTAAACCAGGCCATTCTATGGATGTGAATGTTGATCAACTTGCACCAGAAAAAAGAAACCAGGACATAAACGGAGAAAAAAATTCAGAAAAATTTAACAAAAGCAAAGATACTGAAGATTTCGAGGCAGAGGGGAGGTTTGTGGACAACAGGATGTCCATTGAGAGGCTTTTGTCTCGTTCCAAAATGTTATTTACTTGCTTACTATCAGATGGCCTGACAATCCTCGACCTGTCAGGGATGGCATAAACATGCATTCCCTTGGACTGCTCTATGCCAATCAGCTAAGAGAACAGCACACACAGATATTCATGAAAATAATGCGATAAAATCAAGAGATGCCTAATATTGAAAGATGACACAATCTACTACAGTGACATTTACACTCAATCACATGCACACCTTGTCAAAGTGTCCAGCTGCAGACACCGTCCTGGCCTTGACCTCCCTCTGACGGTTTGCACCCAGTCAAATATCGCCATCATCTCATTTACATGATGATCCTACACGTAGCTATCTCTCATGTCATGCAGACAGGAGACACAGAGTTCAAGGTCAGACTTTGGTCCTACGACAGTCACCTAACACAAGACAAAACAGTATATTGATCCAATGAAGGGATTTCAAATGAACCTACCTGTGTCATGAGACCAACCCGAAAACTCCCACCAGGTGGGTTCTCTTCCACGCTAGAAACACCCACCATGTGGGTTCTCCTCCGTGCTAGACTGTCTCCATCCACGTTTACAGGCGACATCCAAAATTAGGTCACGCTGACCTTGGGCATGTTGGGGAGGTCGGCATTCAGCAAGACAACACTTGCTCCGATCGAGGAGGCGCAAATTTCTTTCATTGACGATGTGAAATTCGATCGATACACACACACACGACAGGGACAGGGAGTGGCCCTCAATGAATTTTTCTTTCCAAGACATGGTGGAAGGGCAGCAGTAGCAGTTAGAGAGATATCAGACAACAGGAATGCTGTCATGGAGTATGTTGGCTACAGGATGGGGAGGGGAGGGTTACACGAAGAACCAACTTCATATGTCTGTTGAACATATTTATCAGTGGTGAGGACTGAGGACATTTGTAGAGAAATCCCCGATTCTATTTTCCCCTTGTTGGATTGATTTTGATGGAAGCCGAGGAGATGAGACCGTGGCGTATGTCTAGTAGGCGATACACAGGTTGTGGGATTGATTTCCAATACGAGTGGGAGAGCCGGGCAAACACGTCAACAGATCTCAATCGACGAATTGGAAAACTCTGACAACGTAATTGATAAAACAAGGCATTGGGTGTCTCCCGCCGATGAATCTGAGTTGATCGATAACACTTTGATGTTTCTGACTTATTTTTGTACAGTGTATCTATTTCCATCTTTTTTGTATACTAGGCCTCGTATGACTAGGTCATGCAGGTGAACTCCTATTCCTAAGGTCATTCTTCTATATGGGCTTTTATTCACTACATTCAAGTTATGTCAAGACGAAAGCTTGCAAAACTGGCCTCACAGGTGATCAGCAAGACCATCACACTTTCTGCACCAAGACCGCCTTCCTGTTAGTAGGCCTACACTATGCCAAACATGCTTGAGCTGACCTATTTGAATTTGACCTCATCTAACCATTGACGAGGCACAGAAGACTCCTAAGCCTATTTCAACACACAAAATATCTATCTACAAAGCCTAATGGATCGGTTTGTAGGCGTTACTACATGAATTGAACAGTCATGTCTCAAACCCTACTCCTTTTCAGTCCTACAGTTCTACTATGCATTGCTCAAAACCTCTGTAAGCCTCTAAGGGGATAGGGTAAGCCCAATAGCTTATTACATGCTGCCGTCACAAATATGCATCAGCAGGCAACCGAAGCAAGAGGATGAAGATGTGGCCCATCACGAGATGAGACAGGCCCCTGGGTAGAGAGAGAGCAGTCCACAAGGTGCGTGGAGTACATTAGCAGATTATCGAGTTTGTTATTGCAAACGTGTAGTAACAGTTGCCAGCTTCATGTGTGAACCGGATTGACAGAGAAAGATGAGTTATCCATAATATGTCATGTGGAGATTTACAGGTTTTCTGGAAGATTATCTCCAAGATGTCACAGAAAACAGGACTTCATCCCATGGCCAACATGGACAGTACGTTTCTCACATTCATCAGGTTCACACACTGCCTACCTGACTTGCTGATTGACAATAAAAGGGGCCGTTCATTTTCGTCACTTGAGGAATCCAAGTTGTGATCCTTTGGGAAAACGGAAAAAGCTATGCACTTGTAAATTGCAGGGATTATTTGTTGTGCTGTTTTATACAGAATAATCGTTGCAATTTGCAGCTTCATAGCTTTCTCCATTTTCTCAAGGATCACATTTCAGATTCCTCAACTGACGAAAATGAACAGTCCCTTTAATAGGACACTTTGTTTTCTTGCAGATTTCCAAAGTTTTATCACGAAAGCATTTCAAGCAGCATTCATCAGGCAGACCCAACATGGTGCTTTATAAAACCATAACCAACGAGGAAAAGGCAGAAAATTCTTTGGGATCTGCCTCATGAAGAAGTTGACAACAGCCGCCTCAGTTTGTTATTTCAATTTCACCAACTGGTGACATCTTGACTTGGAAAACCATGAATGAAGTGGAAGCAGAATGGAGGAAGGTGTCATGTCAGAGTTTGAAGTTTGCCTTTCTCCTATTAAACTCTAGCTCACAGGTGGGACTTCGAATCAGGTGTACAAACTGAAGGAAATATTGTCAACTTCTTCCAGACTCCCATCTAGTGCGACTTACCTTGCTTAGGATGATCTCTGGAGCGAGATACTCAGGTGTACCACACAACGTCCATGTCCTTCCCTTGACACGCTTGGCAAAACCAAAATCTGTCACCTGTGGGGAGAGAGGGACAAGATGAGAATGGTGACTGACCAAGGCAAGATACATCATGGTCAAATTTATGGAGGGTTTGAACTACACTGATTACACTGTGGCAGGACTGGCATGCGTTTCTGTACAATAACACATTAGCCCTGCAACTGTGTAACCAATGTTGAAATCTCAAAACCTTGTATTTAGACTGACATGTTAATGTTTTTGATGTGTATGACAGATCATATGTGCCTAAAGGTATCCACCACACTACTCTCTTATCTACTGCAACACGTAGCACGCCACAAGGGCATGATTGATTCCAAATAGCACCTCAGCTATCAATAGGATTAAGTTTGTCCTTGAGCGTTAGAGAACTGGTAAATAACTTTTCATTGTCGACAGACAATTGAAGACATTCACCTTTCTCAAACACAATCATCATCAAAGAGGACTCAAGGCCTTCATACACTACATGACAAAGCCAAAATCAGTCATTTTTGTCAATCATGTCTGAAGGCCTTAAAATTCCTCAAGGTTTACATCAATAATCTGGTCACATGCCCACTGCAAAGTCTGTGACGAACTGAACTGCATGGACGATGGTGATCTGTGAAAACCGTGCAGTACTTCACAGGGCTGTGGAAATAGCACACATGTCATGGCGCCTTACAGTTTACTCAAGTCCCACAGTGTCTCTTCCATGTGTTTGTTTTGGTTAAGTAAACTAGGAAACAACTACATAGTTAGCTTCAAACTAATCCAAACTGTAAGGAGATAGTTGATTATAAACATATTCCCAACATGGAAGGGTTTGGTATTTAAAATCTGAAAAAGATTGGGTTACAAATGGATTATGTACAGACAAGACAACCATGCAGACAGCTGAAATGCCTGGGATGTGATTGGAAAAGCTGAAGACATCATTTGAACTGGCAGTTTCAGGAACATAGCCAGGCTGCAAAAGGTATTATCAACAGGCAGAATCTGATGACATTCATACTTGGATTGGCAGGAGTCTGCCCAATGAGCCACAAGATTTGAGGCGGTGAGTCGGAGCAAAAAAACTTGATGTGCAAATGGGTCTGTCCATCACTGACGTACTGAAACGACAGCTGATGCCACATCACCAACACCCCCACCAATCAATAGAGGGCAACACCAGTCACATGACAAGGTTATTATCTCGACGGCTTCCTGTCGCTGAAGGCAGGCAATTATCCACCAGAAATGACACTTGCTTGGAGTCCTGATTATATTGAGTGGATAGAATATCGTATTACAGATCAAGCATTTGAGACGTCACCATTCAGATTCTAGAAGACAATCAATCTGCCCTTGACGTTAAACCAGTTCAGTTACTTCTTGTTGGGAAGATCCATCACTTAGTTGTATTAGAAATCAGTCAGGAAGTATCAGATCTCGTCCACATCATGGTGATTTTCATAATGCTCTCTTCATATGGAGGCAGCGTCATGATCCATTTCCATCCAATGTGATCGTGTTGCCATCTTATAGCATCAGTTTGAGAGGCCGTGTTGCAAATGGTTACGTTTTGTATGCAACTCGTGAATCCTACCCTTGATGCTCATCAATGTTAAAAATGTCGAGAACCCGTTGGAAGACAGCAAACCAGACCCAGGCATCCGATTCCCACATAAAAATAGCTGCAAGTTTAAAGTCATCCTCGGGCATTGAACTCCCAGGCCATCAATTCAACATGTTTTCAAATATTTACAATGCAAATCAACCCTAGTGGCGTGTTTCTTAAATCAATTCTCGGAGCTAAAAATACATATTATTTGCTCAAGAATGATATGATGACATTAAAGTTTCAAATGGGGAGCACTTCCAAAAAGGTGTTACGATTGTTCCACCTTATTTTAAAACCTTGACTGGACAACCCATTGAAAATGGCAGATGGGGAGAAAACAAGCATTAAGGAGGAAATCCTTTCACAAAATCTGTCAGTTTATTATCAAGTGAGAAACAACTCAGCCACACAAGCACTTATTAAATTGTTGATTGGCCACAAAGCTTACAGCAGGAGAATGTTTAGAACTCGTTTTTTTGCCACCCAGAAGCATGAACTGAACAAGGAGTCCACCGAACACAACACACTTCACTCGCGCAAATCTCAATGACCGGTGACTATGTACACCACATTCGCTTTTCTATCAAGTCAGCAGTGACGATGACCTCACCAACTATTGACTACCTTCACCTCCCTCCAGTCACGCCGAGTCAACTTCAAGTCGATGAAATGACGTCAAAACTCCAACATCAACCAAACCAATATCATTGATTTTTTTGATATGTTCAAACAGCTGACAGGACCAAGACACCAGTTGCCATTATCTCAATGAGACTGAGAGGAAGCTAGACTCGGGAACCATTAACAACGGTAGGTAGAGGCTGGAACCTGAAGAGAACAGATACGCCCACGGTGAATGGTAAGATGTGAAGGTAGACCACTCATGGTGATGATAGACTTGATCAGTAAGATCAGACCACACCATTAAGAGCCATTAGCAGGTCTTGTCAGGATGAACTGAAGTCCCCAGGGTCAGATGATTGGGGGTGAGACCAGGAAATACTTGGAAGAGGAGCGACTTGATGGGTAAAGATCAGAAGGATTACCGGTATAATCAATCAAGGAGACAAGTAATCAACTAGTCCACAACCAAGAGAGAATCACGTCCAGCACAAACCATTCTGCATCCACTTTGTCAAACTTTGACAACCTTCAGGAGGACATGTCCACGACTTTTGCATCAAACATCACCATTGGGGATCATAACTCTGATAGAGGGGAGCACACCAAAACCAGGTCCTATACAACGGACGCCTTTTGTGTGGGAAATTGATCAGGACCAGTTTTAATAAATATGACAACTAACTATTGAGGTAGTGTGCTATGGTCCTCATTGGCGAGAAAGAGTAACAAAGAATGACGCGTGACGATTTAATCTTTCGAGATCTACAGATGCTTTTGGCTTCTTTTCGCCAAGGAAAACTTGGCAGAACTGAAGTTGCATCAATTAAGAACACAGCATAAGGATGAGATTACAGGCTGAAGGAAATTGTCCCGATTGCTGTTGTCAGACAATACAGGTGTGACAGGAATCAATGTCCTAGGAATGCAAGTCCGCCAAACAATAGCCCGCTATTGTGAGGTAACATCCAAATGGCCATGGTCTCCATAGCCATAATGTTCTAATCTCTCGCTGAACAATAGGACCAGACTTTGATTCCAGGAGGACTTTGATTCCTGTCACACCGGCACCGAGTAGTGGCAGCCACACGATAATCCAGTCCCCACAACTCCTGCTGATCAACCTGCACCTTCACCGTAGACATATGTTGATACAAGATGTCACAATCACACTCACACTTAGTGCATCATCAAGCGCTATGTAACCATGGCAACAGTCTGATACCAACAAACGCTGTTCCGTCTTTTCCTGGGTATGGCGTGTGCTTGCGATAGAATCGTTGCCTAGATTAACAAAGGGATTTACTGATATGCCATCTCTTCATATGCCATGTTGAGTTCCTCTGGAATGACCACAGCCACGGCAACAGGAGGGGGACAAGAGCACAGTGGAAAGAACGCGTGTTTCCTGCAGTGAAAGCGTGATTTAATTCCTGAGCTCAGAGTTAGCCATCACAAGCACCACAAGTGGGGACACTGGCCCAATCATGTTGTTGGTTTGATGCCAGGTCGTAACTCTCTACACCATAAGGCTAGGCGCACACTGACATCAAATCTCAATGCGGCAGGGGTGTATTTAAAGTCGACTGACCCAACGCTGCTTGAGTTGTCATTCAGCTTGGTCTGTCGAATTTAAAACACCCCTACCGCATTGAGATTTGCTGTCAACATGCGCTTTGCCTAACTAATGCTGAAGGGGGATGAATGTTGTCCACTCTGAATCTTGGCCCCATCCCACAACCTTGATACCTGGCCTCCTACCCCTGACCCCTAAAGCCTACTCCTTATCCTAGCCCTAACCCCTAGATCCTGGGTGGGATGTTAGGATTAAACGACATTAACACTTTTACATAACAAACTCCCGGTGTGACAGTTGCCATCACAGCTGTTACTTCCTTAGACCGTGACCTTCCCACCCTCACCTTCTCATAGCGTAATGAGTTATTCATAACAAACCAAGGAGATGACAGATTTGATAAGCACCTTGAGTGGGAGGAGAATAAAAGTAAGATCAGAATAACAACTATTTTGAGAGAGCATGACATTTCACTCAACGGGTGAGATTATCAACAAGTCATAGGGAGGGAGACACTTCATTGAGAATGAGATAATAAGGAGGACATGGAATGGACAGAGGTCAATTCAAACACTGGAAGGTGATTCTCTCACAACAGCCAATCAAGCCAACCAATCTCTCCTGACCATAACAACAGCCAATCAGGACTTGGGGACACCTTCTGTTGACCACCACAACGGCCAATCAGGACTTGGGGACACCCTCTGTTGACCACCACAACAGCCAATCAGGACTTGGGGACACCCTCTCTTGGACTTGGGGACAAACACTGCTGACCATCACAACAGCCAATCAGGCCTTGGGGACACCCTCTGCTGACCATCACAACAGCCAATCAGGCCTTGGGGACACCCTCTGCTGACCATCAAAACAGCCAATCACGACTTGGGGACACCCTCTGCTGATCATCAGAACAGCCAATCAGGACTTGGCGACAACCCTCTGTTGACCAGAAATGACCAATCAGGACTTGGGGATGGCCTCAGGTGCTCATTACAACTCAAGCATTTAACAGCCACGCATCAGATGTGGGCTGTACAATGGCAAGTTGGGTTCAGACCTGAGATGGTGTTGAAGCACACTGAAAATGGAAGGAGTTATGTAGAGCAAACACCCAAACCAATCATGACTGGTGCTTGAATGAAGAGCCTAGACAGTCTGTACAGAATGCACATGACCCACGCACACAACAAGTTGAGGAATTTTCAATTACCTCATTTATGGTATAATGCAAGTGGCCATTCAGATACAACACTTTGAATCAGTCTGAAACTTCACAACAATGATGTACATAACAGATTACCATGCAGTCTTTGAGTCTCCAATGACCACCGTGATGAAGATTACCCAAGCAAAACTTACATTCTTATGTAATTTACACACCGACAAAACAGGAATGGAAAATCCCAGCACTGTTTTCCACAGGGTAATATCTGGGCAATCAGAAGGGAGCCCAGGCTGACGAGCAGAGACTTGGGACCTTTATTCACAAAGCCCCCCCCCCCAACATTCAGCGTGACAAAGGATTTGCATACCCTGATAGTCAGGTTTCCTGCAAATGGACAATGTCAAGTTACCACAGCCTTTGTGAATAAAGGTCTCTGACCTGAATTCTTAGGGCCATATGCACCAAGCAAAGATTATCTTGAACTCAGGTTGAGCCACTTTTCCACTGTCATATCATGCCCTGGCAAACCTGAACAAA
>NMRB01001347.1:162906-181735 GCA_002633025.1 Notospermus geniculatus
GGGGGGGGGGGGGATAGGTCCCAGTCTGCTCGTCAGCCTGGGCTCCCTTCTGATTGCCCAGATATTACTCTGTGGAAAACAGTGCTGGGATTTTCCATTCCTGTTTTGTCGGTGTGTAAATTACATAAGAATGTAAGTTTTGCTTGGGTAATCTTCATCACAGTGGTCATAAGACCCTCAAAGACTGCATGGTAATCTGTTATGTACGTCATTGTTGTGAAGTTTCAGACTGATTCGAAGTGTTGTATCTGAATGGCCACTTGCATTATACCATATTATAAATGAGGTACATGTAATTGAAAATTCCTCAACTTGTTGTGTACGTGGGTCCTGTGCATTCTGTACAGACTGTCAAGGATCTTCATTCAAGCACCAGTCATGATTGGTTTGGATGTTTGCTCTACACAGCTCCTTCCATTTTCAGTGTGCTTCAACGCCATCTCAAGTCTGAACCCAACCCAATGTGCAGCCCACATATGCATGGCTGTTAAATGCTTGAGTTGTAATGAGCACCTGAAGCCATCCCCAAGTCCTGCAGATTGGTCATTTGTGATCAACAGAGGGTTGTCCCCAAGTCCTGATTGGCTGTTCTGATGATCAGCAGAGGGTGTCCCCAAGTTGTGATTGGCTGTAGTGATGGTCAGCAGAGGGTGTCCCCAAGGCCTGATTGGCTGTTGTGATGGTCAGCAATGTTTGTCCCCAAGTCCAAGAGAGGGTGTCCCCAAGTCCAAGAGAGGGTGTCCCCAAGTCCATGAGAGGGTGTCCCCAAGTCCTGATTGGCTGTTGTGGTGGTCGGCAGAGGGTTTTTTCCGAGTCCTGATTGGCTGTTGTTATGGTCAGGAGAAATTGGTTGTCTTGATTGGCTGTCATGAGAGAATCACCTTCCAGTGTTTGAATAGGAGCAGTCAGCCGCGTATATCGCTAACAGATGGCAGCACAGTCTTAGCGGACCAAATGTACAGGAAATCTATTATGATCGCTGCTCGATCGATAATGACTGGGTCCGCTAGATGCATTGAATTGGGCCCTAGTGACACCTAGTGGTCAACTCGCTGACAGCTCCTATTGACCTCTGTCCATTCCCTGTCCTCCTTATATCTCGTTCTCAATGAAGTGTCCCCTTCCTATGACTTGTTGATAATCTCGCCCGTTGAGTGAAATGTCATGCTCTCTCAAAATAGTTGTTATTCTGATCTTACTTTTCTTCTCCTCCCACTCAAGGTGCTTATCAAATCTGTCATCTCCTTGGTTTGTTATGAATAACTCATTACGCTATGAGAAGGTGAGGGTGGGAAGGTCACGGGTCTAAGGAATTAACAGCTGTGATGGTAATATGTCACACCATGGGTTTGTTATGTAAAAGTGTAAATGTCGTTTCTTCATGACGTTTATCCATGACGTAACTCCGACAGTGTCCGCCATTGCTGACGTCGCCGTAATGACGCAAAGGTGGTGGGCAAAATTCATTGCTTTGCTGAAGAAAGCTGGTGGGCAAAACGCGCAACGTCACAACGTCATGTAGGCCTGGGCCTACGTCATGGATACGATGAATTCCTATGGAACATGGTGTCCAGGATCTAGGGGTTAGGGCTAGGATAAGGAGTAGGCTTTAGGGGTCAGGGGTACGAGGCCAGGTATCAAGGGTTGTGGGATGGGGCCAAGATTCAGAGTGGACGACATTCATCCCCCTTCAGCATTAGTTAGGCTATGAGTGCACCTTGACGGCAAATCTCAGTGCGGTAGGGGTGTTTTTAAATTCGACAGACCCAGCTGAATGACAACTCAAGCAGCGTTGGGTCAGTCGACTTTAAACACCCCTGCCGCATTGAGATTTGCTGTCAGTGTGCTCCTAGCCTTGTGGTGTCACATCAAGAGAGTTACGACCTGGCATCAAACCAACAACACGATTGGCCCAGTGTCCCCACTTATGGCACTTTTGATAGCCAACTCTGAGCTTAGGAATTAAGTCACGCTTTCACTGCAGGGAACACGCATTCTCTTCACTGTGCATTTGTTTCCCCCTCTTGTTGCCGTGGCTGTGGTCATTCCAGAGGGACTCAACATGGCATATGAAGAGATGGCATATCAGTAAATCCCTTTGTTAATCTAGGCAACGATTCTATCGCAAGCACACGCCATACCCAGGAAAAGACGGAACAGTGTTTGTTGGTATCAGACTGTTGCCATGGTTACATAGCGCTTGATGATGCACTAAGTGTGAGTGTGATTGTGACATCTTGTATCAACATATGTCTACGGTGAAGGTGCAGGTTGATGATCAGCATGAGTTGTGGGGACTGGATTATCGTGTGGCTGCCACCACTCGGTGCCGGTGTGACAGGAATCAAAGTCCTCCTGGAATCAAAGTCTGGTCCTATTGTTCAGCGAGAGATTAGAACATATGGCTATGGAGACCATGGCCATTCGGATGTAACCTTATAATAGCGGGCTATTGTTTGGCGGACTTGCATTCCAAAGGACATTGATTCCTGTCACACCTGTATTGTCTGACGACAGCTATCGGGACAATTTCCTTCAGCCTGTAATCTCATCCTTATGCTGTGTTCTCAGTTGATGCAACTTCAGTTCTGCCATGTTTTCCTTGGCGAAAAGAAGCCACAAGCGTCTGTAGATCTCGAAAGATTGAATCGTCACGCGTCATTCTTTGTTAACTCTTTCTCGCCAATGAGGACCATAGCACACTACCTCAATAGTTAGTTGTCATATTGATTAAAACTGGTCCTGATCAATTTCCCGTACAAAAGGCGTCTGTTGTATAGGACCTGGTTTTAGAGTTCTGCCCTGTATCGTAGTTATGATCCCAGTTAATGATGTTTGATGCAAAAGTCGTGGACATGCCCTCCTGAAGGTTGTCAAAGTTTGACAAAGTGGATGCAGAATGGTTTGTACTGGACGTGATTCTCTGTTGGTTGTGAACTAGTTGATTGCTTGTCTCCTTGATTGATTATACCGGTAATCCTTCTGATCTTTACCCATCAAGTCGCTCCTCTTCCAAGTATTTCCTGGTCTCACCCCCAATCATCTGACCCTGGGGACTTCAGTTCATCCTGACAAGACCTGCTAATGGCTCTTAATGGTGTGGTCTGATCTTACTGATCAAGGGCCATATTCACGGGTCGCACTTTCATTAAAGTCTGACTTTTCTCAATGCTTCAAGCATAGAGAAAGTCTAACTTAAGCTGTACTTTGGGCTAAAGTGCGACCGGTGAATACGGCCCCAAGTCTATCATCACCGTGAGTGGTCTACCTTCACATCTTACCACTCACCGTGGGCGTATCCGTTCTCTTCAGGTTCCAACCTCTTACCTACCATTGTTAATGGTTCCCGAGTCTAGCTTCCTCTCAGTCTCATTGAGATGATGGCAACTGGTGTCTTGGTCCTGTCAGCTGTTTGAACATATCAAAAAAATCAATGATATTGGTTTGGTTGATGTTGGAGTTTTGACGTCATTTCATCGACTTGAAATTGACTCGGCGTGACTGGACGGAGGTGAAGGTTATCTGGGTAGTCAATAGTCGGTGAGGTCATCGTCACTGCTGACTTCATAGGAAAGCGAATGTGGTGTACATAGTCACCGGTCATTGAGATTTGCGCGAGTGAAGTGTGTTCAGTTCATGCTTCTGGGTGGCAAAAAAACCTAAACATTCTCCTGCTGTAAGCTTTGTGGCCAATCAACAATTTAATATAAGTGCTTGTGTGGCTGAGTTGTTTCTCACTTGATAATAAACTGACAGATTTTGTGAAAGGATTTCCTCCTTAATGCTTGTTTTCTCCCCATCTGCCATTTTCAATGGGTTGTCCAGTCAAAGTTTTAAAATAAGGTGGAACAGTCGTAACACCTTTTTGGAAGTGCTCCCCATTTGAAACTTTAATGTCATCATATCATTCTTGAGCAAATAATATGTATTTTTAGCTCCGAGAATTGATTTAAGAAACACGCCACTAGGGTTGATTTGCATTGTAAATATTTGAAAGCATGTTGAATTGATGGCCTGGGAGTTCAACGCCCGAGGATGACTTTAAACTTGCAGCTATTTTTATGTGGGAATCAGATGCCTGGGTCTGGTTTGCTGTCTTCCAACGGGTTCTCGACATTTTTAACATTGATGAGCATCAAGGGTAGGATTCACGAGTTGCATACAAAACATAAGCATTTGCAACACGGCCTCTCAAACTGATGCTATAAGATGACAACACGATCACATTGGATGGAAATGGATCATGACGCTGCCTCCATATGAAGAGAGCATTATGAAAATCACCATGATGTGGACGAGATCTGATACTTCCTGACTGATTTCTAATACAACTAAGTAATGGATCTTCCCAACAAGAACTAACTGAACTGGTTAAACGTCAAGGGCAGATTGATTGTCTTCTAGAATCTGAATGGTGACGTCTCAAATGCTTGATCTGTAATATGATATTCTATCCACTCAATATAATCAGGACTCCAAGCAAGTGTCATTTCTGGTGGATAATTGCCTGCCTTCAGCGACAGGAAGCCGTCGAGATAATAACCTTGTCATGTGACTGGTATTGCCCTCTATTGATTGGTGGGGGTGTTGGTGATGTGGCATCAGCTGTCGTTTCAGTACGTCAGTGATAGACAGACCCATTTGCACATCAAGTTCTTCACTCCGACTCACCGCCTCAAATCTTGTGGCTCATTGGGCAGACTGCCAATCCAAGTATAAATGTCATCAGATTCTTCCTGTTGATAATACCTTTTGCAGCCTGGCTATGTTCCTGAAACTGCCAGTTCAAATGATGTCTTCAGCTTTTCCAATCACATCCCAGGCATTTCAGCTGTGTGCATGGTTGTCTTGTCTGTACATAATCCATTTGTAACCCAATCTTTTTCAGATTTTAAATACCAAACCCTTCCATGTTGGGAATATGTTTATAATCAACTATCTCCTTACAGTTTGGATTAGTTTGAAGCTAACTATGTAGTTGTTTCCTAGTTTACTTAACCAAAACAAACACATGCAAGAGACACTGTGCGACTTGAGTAAACTGTGAGGCGCCACGACACATGTGCCGGTTTCCGCAGTCCTGTGAAGTGCTGCACGGTTTTCACAGATATCAAGTGAGGCGGTCTGGGAAAACCCGTCGGATGTCGCATTTGAGGAAAGTGTTAATGGCCTTGGTGAACCCGCACATTTCAATAGCTGAAATGTACTTCGTAACAGGTGAACAGTAGCAGATCAATGTACAGGCAATCTTTGTTGATCACTCAGCGACTTCCGACGGGTTTTCCTGGACCACCACACACAATTTATTTCTCACTTGTGCAGGACACTCTTGTCAGTGAGGGCTTTTGTCTGTGAACAAAATGCAGTATTGCTGTATTGTAATGGGCACGTGGCCAGATTTACATGTAGTTGATGTAAGCCAAGCTAGAGTAAAGGCCTTCATACATGATTGACAAAAGTCCACATTGTACAAGTGACGTCAGAAAATGTTGACTTTTGTGTGGTATTGCTGTAAGGTTCTTGAATAGACTATTGTGATGACTGACTTTGGCTTTGTCATGTAGTGTATGAAGGCCTTGAGTCCTCTTTGATAATGATTGTGTTTGAGAAAGGTGAATGTCTTCAATTGTCTGTCGACAATGAAAAGTTATTTACCAGTTCTCTAACCCTCAAGGACAAACTTAATCCTATTGATAAATGAGGTGCTATTTGGAATCAATCATGCCCTTGTGGCGTGCTACGTGTTGCAGTAGATAAGAGAGTAGTGTGGTGGATACCTTATAGGCACATATGATCTGTCATACACATCAACAACATTAACATGTCGGTCTAAATACAAGGTTTTGAGATTTCTACATTGGTTATACAGTGGCAGGGCCAATGTGTTATTGTACAGAAACGCATGCCAGTCCTGCCACAGTGTAATCAGTGTAGTTCAAACCCTCCATGAATTTGACCATGATGTATCTTGCCTTGGTCAGTCACCATTCTCATCTTGTCCCTCTCTCCCCACAGGTGACAGATTTTGGTTTTGCTAAGCGTGTCAAGGGAAGGACATGGACGTTGTGTGGTACACCTGAGTATCTCGCTCCAGAGATCATCCTAAGCAAGGTAAGTCGCTCTTGATGGGATTCCTGCTAAGAAGTTGACAACGTTTCCTTCAGTTTGTACACCTGATTCAAAGTCCCACCAGTGAGCTAGTCTCATGGGAGAAACTGAAACGTCAAACTATGACGGCACCTTCCTCCATTCTGCTTCCACTTCATTCATGGTTTTCCAAGTCAAGATGTCACAGTTGGTGAAATTGGATTATAAAGCAACTGAGAAGGCTGTTGTCAACTTCTTCATGAGGCAGATCCCAAAGAATTTTCTGCCTTTTCCTTGTTGGTTATGGTTTTATAAAGCACCATGTTGGGTCTGCCTGATGAATGCTGCTTGAAATGCTTTCGTGCTAAAACTTTTGAAATCTGCAAAAAAACAAAGTGTCCTATTAAAGGGACTGTTCATTTTCGTCAGTTGAGGAATCTGAGTTGTGATCCTTGAGAAAATGGAGAAAGCTATGAAGCTGCAAATTGCAACGATTATTGTGTATAAAACAGCACAACAAATAATCCCTGCAATTTACAAGTGCATAGCTTTTTCCGTTTTCCCAAAGGATCACAACTCGGATTCCTCAAGTGACGAAAATGAACAGCCCCTTTTATTGTCAATCAGCAAGTCAGGTAGGCAGTGTGTGAACCTGATGAATGTGAGAAACGTATTATCCATGTTGGCCATGGGGATGAAGTCGTGTTTTCTGTGACATGTTGGAGATAATCTTCCAGACAACCTGTAAATCTCCACATGACAATTGACATGCCATGGATAACTCATCTTTCTCTGTCAATCCGGTTCACACATGAAGCTGGCAACTGTTATTACACGTGCAATAACAAACTTGATAATCTGCTAATGTACTCCACGCACCTTGTGGACTGCTCTCTCTCTACCCAGGGGCCTGTCTCATCTCGTGATGGGCCACATCTTCATCCTCTTGCTTCGGTTGCCTGCTGATGCATATCTGGGACAGCAGCATGTAATAAGCTATTGGGCTTACCCTATCCCCTTAGAGGCTTACAGAGGTTTTGAGCAATGCATAGTAGAACTGTAGGACTGACTAGGAGTAGGGTTTGAGACACGATTGTTCAATTCATGTAGTAACGCCTACAGACCGATCCATTAGGCTTTGTAGATAGATATTTTGTGTGTTGAACTAGGCTTAGGGGTCTTCTGTGATAGACACTGTGGCAGCAAGCCCCTGTCACTGCTGGTTGCACACTACGGCCTCGTAGATGAGGTCAAATTCAAATAGGTCAGCTCAAGCATGTTTGGCATAGTGTAGGCCTACTAACAGAGGAAGACAGTCTTGGTGGAGAATAATGTGATGGTCTCGGTCATCACCTGTGTGACCAGTTTTGCAAGCTTTCATCTTGATGTAACTTGAATGTAGTGAATAAAAGCCCATATAGAAGATTGACCTTAGGAGTTCACCTGCATGACCTAGTCATACGAGGCCTAGTATACAAAAAAGATGGAAATAGATACAAAAATAAGTCAGAAACATCAAAGTGTTATCGATCAACTCGGATTTCATCGGCGGGAGACACCCAATGCCTTGTTTTATCAATTACGTTGTCAGAGTTTTCCAATTCGTCGATTGAGATCTGTTGACGTGTTTGCCCGGCTCTCCCACTCGTATTGGAAATCAATCCCACAACCTGTGTATCGCCTACTAGACATACACCATGGTCTCATCTCCTCGGCTTCCATCAAAATCAATCCAAACTGAACAAGGGGAAAATAGAAGCAGGGATTTCTCTGTGAATGTCCTGGGTACTCATAATACAACTGGTAAACGTGTTCAACAGACATATGAAGTTGGCTCTTCCTGTAACCCCTCCCCATCCCGCTGCTACAGCAAACATATCACCATGACAGCATCCCTGGCCAGCTCACGGCCAAGATATTGTCAAACTGCCACTGCTGCCCCTCCACCATGTCTTGAAAAGAAAAATTCATTGAGGGCCACTCCCTGTCCCTGTCGTGTGTGTGTGTGTATCGATCGAATTTGACATCGTCAATGAAAGAAATTTCCGCCTCCTCGATCGGAGCAAGTGTTGTCTTGCTGAATGCCGACCTCCCCAAGGTCAGCGTGACCTCATTTTGGATGTCGCCTGTAAACGTGGATGGAGACAGTCTAGCACGGAGGAGAACCCACATGGTGGGTGTTTCTAGCGTGGAAGAGAACCCACCTGGTGGGAGTTTTCGGGTTGGTCTCATGACACAGGTAGGTTCATTTGAAATCCCTTCATTGGAACATACTGTTTTGTCTTGTGTTAGGTGACTGTCGTAGGACCAAAGTCTGACCTTGAACTCTGTGTCTCCTGTCTGCATGACATGAGAGATAGCTACGTGTAGGATCATCATGTAAATGAGATGATGGCGATATTTGACTGGGTGCAAACCGTCAGAGGGAGGTCAAGGCCAGGACGGTGTCTGCAGCTAGACACCTTCATCTGCAGCTAGACACTTTGACAAGGTGTGCATGTGATTGAGTGTAAATGTCACTGTAGTAGATTGTGTCATCTTTCAATATTAGGCATCTCTTGATTTTATCACATTATTTTCATGAATATCTGTGTGTGCTGTTCTCTTAGCTGATTGGCATACAGCAGTCCAAGGGAATGCATGTTTATGCCATCCCTTACTGGTCGAGGATTGTCAGGCCGTCTAATAGTAAGCAAGTAAATAACATTTTGGAACGAGACAAAAGCCTCTCAATGGACATCCTGTTGTCCACAAACCTCCCCTCTGCCTCGAAATCTTCAGTATCTTTGCTTTTGTTAGAATTTTTCTGAATTTTTTTCTCCGTTTATGTCCTGGTTTCTTTTTTCTGGTGCAAGTTGATCAACATTCACATCCATAGAATGGCCTGGTTTAGTTCTGTTATGTTTCTTCAATACTGTATCTAATGGCTGTTGATATGGTATATGGCTTGGATGGTGAATGTGAAATGAAAATGTCTTTTTTGCATGACATAGCTTTACTCAAGATTCATGGGTTTCTTTCTGACTGTAGCATATTTGACGAATTTCCCCCTTCGATCGCCTCGTGCCAATATCTTCTCTGTTCCTCATAATCGTATTATCTTCTCTGCCATTCTCCACTTTTTGCAGCAAAGTTAGAAATAAACAAGTGACGAGTGTCGTTCTCATCTGAGTGTCGGTCTCCATTTACTTGCTACTTGAGCAAAACACATGCATAATGCATGATTCCATGAATCAACTTGTTTTCCTACACTATGGACTTCCATTCCAATATTACCGCCCATTCCAGCGTGTGCTGGACCTTGGCAACATGGCCAATAGAATCACTAGAGTACTAGTATGCTCTCCTGTAATGAAGCTTGGTGAGAGGTGTTGTCACTGGAGTAACGCAACTCATTCAGCAGTGATGTCGCCCATATAGTCACCTGCTTTGCATAGACTTTGTAGGTTTGAGATTTAGAAGCAAGCAAGGGAACACACGAAATAATCATTCTGACATTCTAACAGTAGTTTTCTGCTTTCATTAGTAACCACGCTTACCTAGTTAATCATTAATTCTATAGTAATATGTTCTCTAACTCTAACCAACTGTTTGTCTACACTAACAAGTCTGATCAGAACTTTGATTGATTTTACGTGGATCCAATGATTTTTGCGACTGCATCATCAAGTGGAGCATGAAAATGGTGGCAGGATCACTGCATGATGTGAAAGTGGCATCTGGCGATGAGCTGGACATGCCACTTGAACAATGCCCAATGGGGTAGTATGACCCTGCCACTCGGGCCCTGGGGTGGCACGAGAGTGCTGGAATGGCCATTAGAGGGTCACTCTACCTGTTGTCCTCCGATCACCACAGCCACACTTTCTGTTACAACATGATGATCACTGGGAATACATTTATTTCAATGAATGACGTTTGCTGAGGCAAAAATTTAAGTTTTCTCTTTGGATTTTGTTACCCATTATGCTGATGAAAAAATGTAACTGCATTGATTAGAAGGCTGTATAAACATAGAACCATTTGGAATGCGAATATCTGACTTTCTTAATCTGAAATAAGTTACTTTGTCAACTAAATCAAATTTGTTTCCATATAATTTATTGATGAGCATGTAGAATTAATTTGAATTGTTGTAAAAATCATAGCCAATTGGCATGCAACTGTATTCTGAACTTGTGACATGTAACCATAACACAGATCATAACACGACTGATATGCATGCCTCCTGTTTCCAGGGTTACAACAAGGCTGTTGATTGGTGGGCGCTGGGCGTCTTGATTTATGAGATGGCAGCAGGTTATCCGCCTTTCTTCGCGGACCAACCCATCCAGATCTATGAAAAAATTGTCTCAGGAAAGGTAAGTCTGTCGTTGATAAATTTGTTGTTGATAAATGAGTTTCTGATGTCAGATTTGATGCGTTGTATGAAGTGACATTAGTTGATTTGATTCATGTAACATACTTGATTTGTCTTGTTAATTGTTATTGTTCTGGTGCTTTCTTTTAGGTCCGCTTCCCCTCCCACTTCACTCCAGACCTGAAGGATCTGCTACGGAACTTGCTGCAAGTTGATCTAACCAAACGCTTTGGTAACTTGAAGAATGGCGTACAGGACATCCGTGGACACAAGTGGTTCGTGAACACGGACTGGATCGCTATCTATCAGAGGAAGGTGAGTCATAAATACAAGTGCTAAACCAAGGACGAAGCTGGCAGCTTCATTCCTCATCTTGCTTGGCGCCAAGAGTGATGGCATTGCTAGAGGAGCAGTCATTTGGAGCCTTCTTTTCTAATGTTGTATTGGATGACTGATCTCACTGCTGCTGTGATGGGTCTGTTATTTAGTCCTAGTTCACAACTTTCTTTGTTCGAGAATTTGAACTTGTCCATTTCTTTCAACAGGTGGATGCTCCATTCGTACCAAAGACACGAGGCGAGGGAGACACAGGCAACTTTGACGACTACGAAGAGGAGGCATTACACATTTCATCAAATGAAAAATGTGTCAAAGAATTCGCTGAATTCTAACAGTCAGGTCATGTGACCCCAGTGTGACAACTCATGGTGAAGCATTTTACGCAATAGGTTTTGTTGTTGATAAAGTTGTGCTCGCAGGAAACAAGAAGATAGTTTGTAATTGACCGCCATTTAGGATGGGTACCGGTACTCTGAGTGAGGGTAGCCGGTACTTGTGGAAACTCTTGACGGGTTTTGAAATCTGAGTTGAATTATGCAACAATCTGGTATGCAAAGCTGAGCATATTTTTGTTGCGGTGTGGCTATCGTCTTTGAATATATTTTGTTTGGGTTGAAACTTGCTACTAAATTTTACCGACACCCTTAGATAGGGATGTCATATGACACCATTTCTCAATAGGATTTGTAACATTTTGAGCGACTCTTGATGCTCATGTTTACCTGTTTTCGAGTGTCAGCTCAGCACTGCTTCTCCCATACCAAGAAGGTATCCAGGGTTACATGAGAGATTTCATGTTACATTGTATACCAATACGGTAATCCAATGACTTGACGTAGCCGTCGCCTGATTGTCCACATGTGGATGACGGTTTGTAACGATGATACATTGATGGTATCAATTACAAAGTGAGCTCAAAGTTGCCAGAAAGTGGCATTGAGCCTGTTGTCTCCGATCATCAGAATATCGATTCAGGGTACAGTCTGCTGACTGCCAGACTTAACAGTGGAAGACGTGCATGAGTTGGTGGTATTGGAGAAATTAATCATTTAACTAGCGTAATGGTGAACTTTGTACATAATGTTTGAGCACAAGACAATTTTTATACTGAATTACTGAATTACTTGCTTGAGGACTGGGGATTGTACTGGTATGTTCAGGTTTAGTTTGTGGACCTCATCATGTTAGAGTCTCAGCCTGCTACATCTTGTCTGTGCTTGAGATTTGAATGTCGCTCCATGATTCCAATACTGTTATAGTTCCATGCACACCTGACATTGTGTCCTAGAGATGTGTAACCCTCAGTCCTGGGGCTCTGCTACTTGTACATTTGACTGCTTGTTATTATTTGACAGTTGACGTTAAACTAGGTTTAGTATGATGACAAGTCTTTCATTGGTTTTATCATTGGAATGACTGGTCATTATTCCATCATCGGAGTTCATTACTTTTCATCTTGTAATCATTAGCCATCGCTCGACAACGGATACAGCGACAAGGAAGAGAAGAGGAAGAAGGTTTTCAAGGGTTTTATCTTCATTTATAGCCAATGCTAGAACCATCACGGCACATCTCGGATCTGGATCATTGTTTGGCTCAAGTCCAGTTGATACCATCAGCTGGAATACCTCTTTCAGGGAGATTCTCTCTCGGCCAAATGAGCGAAAGTTGCAAATGGACATTTCAAGCCCTGCTTACCTGTGAAGATAGATGTCGGCAACTTGTCTGACCAGAGACCTGAAACCGTGACTAGTGGAGTAAAAAATAAGAACTTTATGATGTCCATTTGTATCATACTGAACTTGGCAACTTGTCGCCCATTCAAAGGCTTGTAAATATGTGTTAGATACATCAGTCATCTCACGGTCGTGTCATGTGACCTGGGAGACGAGCTGATCTAGGTAGTAATCCTACATGTATATGTTATAAGTTCAAATCTTTAATACTAGGATTGAATTGAATAAAATACACCTGAAATTTATGTGGTTGCCTTCATGTTGCCTTATTCTTGTAACTAAATACACTTTCTTTTGTACCTTTGTGAAAAACTCAATAACCCTATTGAGCTCTTTCCAGTTCCAACAGTTCCAGTTCAGCTCTAGGATGAATTATCGCATATCAGAGGCCTCATTACCTCAGCAGGCCTATTGTATCAGTAGGTGTAGGCCTATGGTGGAGACCGAATTCGGGCCTCCGATAGTGACTTCAGTGGGTGTAGGCCCAGGATGGCGCCTCTGATAGTGACTTCTGATGGAGACTAGTATCGAGTCCGGTAGTGACTTCAGTAGGTGTGGGCCTATGTAGACAAGTATCGGGCCTCTGATCAGTGACTTCATAGATGTGTAAGCCATTGTGGGGTTCCTGTCAAGATCCCCGATGTCGGTGACACTGATCAGTGGCAGTCCAACACCTGGACAATGCACTGGCAGAAAAAGACTGAGGTCAGAGTCAAAGCCATCCAGTCAAAGTGGTAAGTTGGTCCATCGGGGAGTGAGACAACATTAACCCTGGGAGATCGATTCTTTTGTATTGAACACCCACTTCAGAGATCAACAATAGGCAAGGAGATCAGTATTCCTAGGTCATTCTCTGTTTCTTTCCTTCTTGCAGGGTTATAACAAGGCAGTTGATTGGTGGGCACTTGGGGTACTCGTCTATGAAATGGCAGCCGGATACCCACCATTCTTCGCGGACCAACCCATCCAGATCTACGAAAAAATAGTCTCAGGAAAGGTGAGTTAGAGAGGAAGGCTTTGCCTCAAGATGTGGTTGCAATCGGAGACTTTCTTATGTAATCATATCGTTCCAGTCTTTCATCCTATGACCCTCTCTGACTCTTCAATTTCAGGTACGCTTCCCTTCACACTTCAGTGCTGATCTGAAGGATCTACTGCGGAACTTGCTCCAAGTTGACCTGACGAAACGTTACGGTAACTTGAAAAACGGAGTCCAGGATATCCGACATCACAAGTGGTTTGCCACGACTGACTGGCTTGGTATCTACCAAAAAAGGGTAAGTTTGGTGTGTCGCACATCCCACACAACAGTGGAATCAAGTACTCGGTAAAGTCTGGCAACACCTATCTTCGACGTAATGGAATGCGGAAGTCATGTAATGTGGCAGAGCTTTGCGGTTTTTAATCATGCCTGTCGATCACTTGTGGTCGTTCCCGTTTGTTCGTGTCGTCCGCCAGTCATTCAATAGCCGCATGTGATTAAAAGGTCCGCGGAAAATCCAACGATCAATTTCCTAACTTCCGCATTCCATTAGGTCAAAGATAGATGTTGCCAAACTTTATGACATATTTGAACATCGTAGAAGAACTTGGAGTTAACATCATCAACTTTTCAAATATCTCCCAATCTCTGTTCCAGATCGATGCTCCTTTTATCCCGAAATGCAAGGGTTCTGGGGACACGAGTAACTTCGACGATTACGAGGAGGAGCCACTCCGTATTTCTTCAACAGAAAAATGTGCGAAGGAATTCGCCGATTTTTAACGTGGTCTCAGTTGTGAGATGAACCTGAACTTTGTTTACATGCAACATTTGCATCAGGTTTTTGTACATTTCACACGTAAAAAAATCCTGGATAAAGATACGATCGATGCGATGGAATGTACGATGAATTTAATGGCGGCTTTTGGCAACTGAATGATTGAACTTTGCCAAAGTAATGAGTGATTTCAGTTGACAAACTTAGATTTGAAGGAGATGACCGGGTTTTGGAAAATCATGATAAAAGGATGTTGAATGTGGATGCAACACGGATGACCTGAGACCGATCGGGCCTCGTGTTTTCGTCGATTTTTATTGCGCAGATATTTCCATGTTTGGTCAAAAGATACTGCTCAGATCGAGAGAGAGACATGCATGGGATATAAGATGATATCTGCCAGTAGCCAAGCTGGCCATGACACAGATAATAATCTAGTCTGTGGTTTGTATTTCAGATCATTGGGATAATCCCTCCCAGATTTTTGTATACTAAATGCTTTTATGAATTAAATATTTGGTGCAATACAAGTTATGGGGCTCTGAGGATGGGTCATGGGGACGAGGTTTTACTTTTTTTTGCCGACATCTAGTAAACAACAATCATGAATTCTTCCCATCTCACTGAAAAACTTCCGAGAGAGGAAGATGAGCTGGCCCTCGCCCGTGAGTGTTTGAGTGGTTAGCAATTCAACAATCAGTAACCATGACACCCACCAATGAATCGCTTGCATACATTTTGTTCGTGATATCGCTGGATGGTGTGATTTGTCCAGCAGTCCATAATAAACACCCTTTGATCCATTCTTGGGGCTGCTAGTTGCCAATCTTATGCTGATTACTTAGACAACAATGTAGGAATGTTTTGTGTGGAATCAACTCTGTGACGTCGTTAAACCAATCGGTGGACGGAGACAGTTCTGTTCATTTTGCAGATCATAACATCATTCAATTACGAAGCTTCAGTATCTTAAACAAATCTTTTGTGTTCATCTTAACATATGACGTAGAGTTGAGCAACCGATTGGGGAGTGTCGTCATGGTAACAGCCTCAGTATCTGTTATCTAAGATGACCAGTGGGTAACGTATTCAATGTTTTATTTGCTAGTCGATGTTTCTTTCCCTCTTGTGAGTCATGACCTTTGGTTAGAGGTCAATTCGATGACCTTTGGTTGGAGGTCAGTTAGAGGTCGTTTTTCATTTAGACCCACTTTTCAAACATGAACATGGAGAGTGACCTGACGGGTACCACTTCCAGGTACATGACGTTGGACATCACTTTCCGAGTCTAATTCAGTTGATTCGGGGTTACTGGGTATAAAAGCCGTGACCAAGTACGGTTTGCGGTTTCTATAATTGGACCTTCGCCCTGCTAACCCTCGGGCCGGATCTACAGTGTATATCACACAGGGCCCACGAGAGGATGTACTGCAAGTGGGGTATCTGCAAACATATAGGTCTACAAGTAAATGTCCCTTTCATGGTCCCCCACGATGTACACATGTACGACAATGGACATTAGGAGGGCAAAGATCCAGTATTTTGACAGCCAAAATCCAATGTCAACAATGGTAAACAAGTCTTCACAGACGAGCAGAAATTTTGTACATGATTGTGAAAAATGACATGATAAATTTCTGTAATCATAAGTCATATAGACACAGATTCTGTCTCTATTGTATTATAACTGTGTAAACAATCACCACTCTTTAGAGAAGATGCTATGATGCTGTATGTTAGGTTTTTATGATGTTTCATCTTTTAGGTTGGCTTTAACCAAAGACAGTTGGCGGCGTCAATTGTTACTGTTTGTTTGAAGCATTCTGCTCTCTTTGTAGCGTGAATGCCTCTGTATCTTGTCCGCCGTGCGACATTTCAATCGGTGAATGATTGATCTTCATTTAGTTATTTCATTACAGAGCAAATAAATACTATAGCACCTCTTTGTGATGGAAACCTTGGGACCGAAGAATGATGTACTTAATTGAGAGTCGTCCCAAACAGGTTGCTGTTGAGACAAACAGACCTCGTTGTCCTGGTAGAGATGTCATTTGAGGGGGAACCGTCTGCCAAGGACTATAGTGCCCTCTTTTACTCAGTACGCTATTGATTGGGAGTGTAAAGCATTCTCAACTTGATCGTGAATGTGTTGCTGACCAAATACTTCTTGTCCAAGTAGGCTACATGTCTTGCCTGTTGTTCCACTCTTGACAAAGAAAAGTCAGATGTGCCAGTAGAAATGACCCTCCCAGTCAATGCTGATCAGTGTTCTATCATCACAACAGTTCATGAACATGGCATTCTGCTTGTGACTCCAGACTTTCACGTTAGAAAACGGCTTCGTTTGAATCTTCAGTTGAAGATTGTAAATAGACTAATCCTGATTGCGTTGTTTAGGTGTGACTCCACCAGGTGGCCTGACTTGTGTAGCACGACCAGACACTGAGCTCCATATAGAGGTGTATGGTTGTCATTATTTAGTGTTTTAAGTAGCAGATCATTCCCCTTTCATTGTTGGCATCCTCGATTGCCATATTTGTGTCCAAATTCAGCTCCTGAGGTGACGCCATGGGCATTCATAACACTTCAGGTCTTTCCGTCATTCTTTGGTATTTGAAATCTGGTGCAGTTTCGAGATCTAAGTTGAGAATGCACCGTAGGTTGTAATAAGACAGTCCTACTAGAACAATCTCCATTCACCTTGTTCTTTGTCCTGACGGTGGCCGTAGTACGGTACTCTCTCAGTCTATCATTGACCACATCGCTGCACATACAGTCATGTTTCTGTAACCATGGTTACCACAACAGCTGTATGTAAAATTGCTGTAACCATGGATACCTGTAGTACAAAATGGTGGACCACGTATTTAAGCACTCATTAGAATGTTAATTACATATTTCACAATCAGAAAATCTGGGGGTCAGTTCTCAGATAATCATTGGCATGAATCGTGTTATAGACACCGAGAATGGGGTAGAAACTACTGCTTAGTGGTACTGACCCTAACCTGAACCATTAGTTATAATGACTGTACCCTAATATCCAACCACGCCACAACCCTAACCTGCAACCTAACCTACCGGTAACTGCCACTAAGCAGTAGTGTCTCAACCATGGTGCACCTGATAACCAACATGATTGGCAGGCGTGGATCCGGGGGGCACACTCGGCGCACACACCCCTTTCAGCCAACAATCTGTAAAATTGACCGTGAAATTCGGAAATTTGGAGTGAACCATTGAAATTCACTGCAGATTTCAATGTTTCTAGCACAGTCCCGAAATCATGGATCCACCCCAAGTTAGATATTAAACTCCATTGAAGTAACTCTCCGCTGTGTTTCCATCCCTTCTGTAGAGTACGTAGTGTAGATATGGATTTTGTCTTGTATATGCTCAACTTATAATAGACATCATTGTCCAACCATTCTCCTGCGCGTTGAGTCATTGCTGTTTGTAATATCATTGTATCAATCATGCTAACGACTTTGTATGGATGAGAGTACTGCAGGTTCTGTGGTGAACTGTCCCAGAGATCAAGACGAGAGGATGATCGGATTTTAAAGAATACCAGAAATGAGTAGATACATTCTTTGTGAATTCAATGGGCTTGATGACTAAACATTGATTTTTGAGAAATTAGTTGATATCACAAGCTTGTAAACTGAATGAATTAGAATACAAAGATAAGTCTTTTGGCATCGTAACCTATCGTATCAGATTTGTCCATCAGGGCCGAAGCCATAGCATTATTAGCCCTGATAAGTATGGAAGAGGCCACCTCATGCTACTCACTTGGATGGGGTCTTCTACTTGCCCTTGCAAAGGCACAAGGTACAAGGCACCACCGCTTCCTGTCCCATGTGATGGACTGAAGAGCCAGGGATGATTAATCCCAAATGGTCCGGGATTCAAACCCGGGACCTGCCACTTTCTAAGCGGACATGATAACCACTATGCTATCAAGGCTCCTCCTTTTGTCATTCCATTTAAGTTGCCATCTGTAAGTGTCAACCACATTGTTTTTATGCAGTACATCAGAACAGTAGCAGGTTCTCGTGAGTGCTGGCTTCGTTTTCCATCTGCATATATACAAATCCTTAAAGCCTCACTGTATTGAATTCAGAAAGTGCTTACGTCCTCCGACGTTAGCGTAGTGTAAAATGTACTATGGTCTATGGGAATACATTAGGGCTCTGCCTTCAGTTTTTATGAAGTCGTAGACTTCATATTGCTACTGGGCTGGGCTGGAAAAAGTGGCGTGACGGCGTGGTGTGTGGCCTCGACCCAGTGGTCGTTTGCACGGCTGTTTCACAGGCCAATGCATGGCCAGGTGTAGCCTGGACACCGGCTAACCTGGATCTACGATGACGTTGAACCAGCGCTCTTTCCACACGCCAATGTACGGCTACTAAACCTGGAAACGAGGAGGGCGACGAGACAGGTTTGCGACCCGTCTATTCGCAGTCTGCATCCGCCAACTCGTGACACTCTGATGAACATGATGATATAGTTCCTCATCTAGTCATTACTTTTTCATTACGATT
>NMRB01001348.1:0-10647 GCA_002633025.1 Notospermus geniculatus
TTGATAGGCGGCCATCTTGAAATTCAATATGGCGGACATGTGACGTCATCGACAATGTCATCATTCGATTGGCCGTACCCAAAAACCTAGATATAGCCACTTAAATTGTGGTTCTAGGTGGACCAGAACAAAAGTTATGGCCAAAACCCTGTTTCCAGGTGTTTAAAGCTTGTGGACTGCAACAGAGAAAGACGACAAGAAGAGTTGCAGCTTCAGAGGTCGACGCCATAGATTTTATTCCCAGAACGAGGCTCTCGCACATGGCTAATTAGCATATTGTTACATCCTCTCTTTTTTCAAAGCTTGGGTACCGCTGTACACTTACAGGAGTTTTTTTCATAACAAAACACATTCTAACACATACAGCAAGTTGCATTTACTGCAAAATCACAAAAATTGTTATGCTGTCTTAGCAGAGTGTCCAACTATCTCAACTTCCAACCTGAAACGAATCTCGGTCAATTCTTATACAAATAAAATTTACCAAACATTTTTTTTTGGAATCTTTCCAATTCTAATTTGCAACATGAACAAATCTGGGAAGGGGAGAGGTTCCAGAACTTCACCCTTAAGGCTAGGTCCTCAGCACCTGCCAACACTATCATCATAGAAGTCGCCACTGTGACACTCCAATTGCGCTTCTACTAATATCTCACATAATCCTTGAATTTATCAGGCTCTTTCGGAACGCGACCTGACCTGGTTCTAGTGGTCATTGCGGGTTGTGCTTGCGGTTGTGAATCTATTTCCTGGCGAGTCGGTTCACCCGGTGGTGTGGTGACATTTGGATTTTCCACAGGTTCATCACATTTCTCCTCAGTTTCATCTTCCTCCACGGTTATCGGCACGTTATCATCAATCGGTTTCTCCTTTGTCTTTCTAAGGTGTATCCTGTTTCTCCTGAATTTCCTTCCATCTTCTGTTTCCACTCTGTAAGATCTATCATCTAGCCTTTCTGTCACTTCCGCTTTCACCCACGATTTCTGTCCCAGCCTGAAAGGCTTCATTCTCACAGTGTCCTTTTTTTCAAGAGCAGGCAGATCCTTGGCAGTTTTGTTGAAATATACTGCTTGCCTCTTCTGATTCAGCTTCAGTTGTTCAAATTCATGCTTGCTAGGGGGCAGCACTGGATTCAGCAGTGAACTGTTGGTTGGTACAATTGTCCTTGTTCTCCTCCCCAGCATTCTTTGGACAGGACTGCTATCAACACCTTGGGTCGGGGTGTTCCTAATATTCAGCAGCGCTAAATACTGATCTTCACCTGTTTTCGCGGTTTTGCGGAGCATTTTCTTAGCACTCTTAACAGCTGATTCTACCTTGCCATTTGCTTTTGGATTGTATTCTGACGTGACACAATGTTCTATGCCGAACTTCTTGGTGAAGCGTTGGAATTCCCCAGAAATATACTGACTTCCATTGTCCGAAACCATTTTTTCCGGAATGCCATACCTGGCAAAGTGAGCCTTCAGTTTCTTAATTACAGTCTTAGAGTCCTCCGTATGTAAGCGATCTATCTCCCAGAAATTTGAGAGGTAACACACAGTGATCAAGTATGTTTTCCCCTTGTAACTGAACAAGTCAGTGCCTACTTTTTGCCATGCTCTGTCAGGGACCTCGTGACTCCTCAGTGTCTCATTGGGTTGGGATACCTCAAATTCCCGGCATGCTTCACAACGTTGGATCCGTTCCTTGATTTCACTACTCATACGCGGCCAATACAGGCATTCCCTGGCCCTACGTAGACATGCTTCTACACCCGTGTGTCCTAGGTGTATTAGGTCAACCATTTCTTTTCTCATTGTCTTTGGGATAACCAGTCTTTCTCCTCTAAAGATCAAACCATCTGTCACTGCCAACTCNTGCTCTCAAGCGGTTTGTGGTCTGAGAAAACAGTCACTTTCCGGCCATAGGTATACTGATGCCACTTTTCCAGTGCGAAAATAATTGCGAGCATGTCCTTCTCGATCGTTGCATATCTTGTTTCACAGTCCGTAAGAGCTCTACTCGCGTACGCCAGGGGCTTCCCATCTTGGAGTAGGGCTGCGCCGAGACCCTTGCCACTTGCATCACTTTGAATCACTAAATCCTTTGTTTCGTCAAAGAAAGCTAACACAGGGGCTTTGGACAGAAGTGCTTTCACGCGACTGAAAGCCTCATCATGAGTTTCCGTCCAGAGCCATTCCACGTCCTGGTGAGTCAGATCTGATATTATTTTCATCTCTTCTGATAGTTTTGGAACATAACGCGATAAATAATTTACCATACCACGCAGACGTTCAACGGCAGCTTTATCCTCCGGCGTTTTCATGTTCACAATCGCTCTGACCTTTTCGGGGTCAGCACGGAGACCACTTCTACCTACAATGTGGCCTACCAGTGGAATCTCTGCTAGACAAAACCTACACTTGTCTAGATTTAGCACAATGCCAAGCTCCTCACATCGTTTCAAAAACTTGCGCATCCGATCATCGTGTTCCTCGCGTGTTGTTCCCCAAACAGTGATGTCATCGAATATAATTTCCACACCGTCGAGACCTTCCAGAGCCTGAGTTAGACGTTTCTGAAATATTTCACTTGAAACCTTCAGCCCGAAAGGCATACGGCACCACCTGTATCTCCCAAAGGGAGTAGCAAAGGTTGTAAGAATGCTAGACTCATGATCGAGTTTACAATGTAGAAACCCACTTCTAAGATCAACCGTGCTAAAATAGCGAGCCTTGGACAACTTCGGTAAGACATCCTCCAGCACAGGCAACTTGTAGTGCTCACGTTTTAGAGCTGTATTGAGAGACATCGGGTTGATGCAAATTCTCAATCTGCCGTTCTTTTTCTCAGTGACAGCCATTTGGCTCACCCAATCAGTGGGCTCATCAACCAGAGTAATCACCTCAGAATCTACCAATTCCTCAAGCTCGTGTTTGACCCTATCCTTTAGTGCCTCTGGGACCGTGCGAGGAGGTCTCACAACAGGTTTTACACCAGGCTCTAGAGTAAGGTGTACTTCACCCGGCAATGTGCCAACTTTACGGTTGAAGACATCGGGAAACTCAGACACAAATTTCGATGCAGCAGCAGCATCAGGAGTAAGTTTAACAGAGTTCACTTGTGCAAAATTGTCATAATTGACAGTGATGAGACGCATCTTTTCAGCGGCTTTCCTGCTAAGTAGCGGAGTTAGATCCTCCTCTACGACTACACAGTCTAGGCGGAACCTTTGCCTAGTAGCAGGATTCACAATGTGAAGTTTACACTTTCCTAATGCCTTCAAACCAGTAGAGTTCCACATTTTCAGGTGGACACATTCTTTCCTTATTTTCAAATTTTCAGGTAGGTAGTGCTTTGGCAGTACACACACAGTCGCACCACAGTCAATCTGAAACCTAACAGTTTGTCCGTTCAGTAACATATGGCAGAAAATTGCCCGAGAGTCAGGACTGACAGAGTTAACATCCTCGATGTTCACAGAACCAATCGTCGCATCCGAATCGTCTCCCGAGTCCGAGTCCGAGTTGAGCACCGCGTGTACTTTAGCTTTGTGGTTGCGCTTCTTTTTTGGGCACATCTTTGAGTTCGCAAAGTGGTTCTCCTTACCACAGGCGTTGCAGGTCTTGCCATTGGCAGGGCATGATGCTTTTTTCATTACATGCTCCCGCGAACAGAATTTACATTTCTGTGTCCTGCTAGTGTGAGTGGTTCCTGATGCACCTTTCCTTTCGGTCTTTCGGTTCGACTTGGGGCGGACAGTATTTACAGTGTCCTCGGATGGTGTCTTCATCGCTTCGAGTTGCGCGTCTGTGGTCTCCAGGGACCTACAGATGTCGATGGCTCTTTTGAGATCCAAGTCCTTTTGGGAAATCAACTTTTCCCTCATCTTTTCACTTCGAACCCCCAGCAACAGGCGGTCCATTATCAATTTCTCTTTCATACAGTCACAGAAGCCACAGGTTTTGGCTAGGTTACGTAATTCGCCAACATATTGCTCGATGGTTTCTCCAGAGTTCTGATTTCTGCGATTGAATTGGAAACGTTCAAAATATTCCTTCGTTAATCCTATGAAATGTTCCTTGAACTTTTGCAGAACCGTGTCATGGTGTTCTGCATCCTCGCCTTCCGCGAACTTCATTCCATTATAAATCTTTACAGCTTCCGGGCCAATACTATGTAGCAACAGAGCAACTTTGTATTTATCGGTTTCCTTATCCAATCCCGTAATGATGAGGTAGTTACCCCATGTTTGCTGCCATAACTTCCAGTTTTCCGCCAGCCCTTTCTTTTCCATGTCCAACGGCGGCGGTGGCGACACCTGGGGCCTAACACGTTCACCCGGTGTGGCAGCAGCAACAACAGCAGGTTCGTCTGCCATTTTCGAGCAGGTTATTTCAGTTCAGTTTCAGTAAGATGAGAGTAGGCCTGGGGCTTAGTGGCTAACAGCNATTCGACTGGCCGTACCCGAAAACCTAGGTATAGCCACTTGAATTATGATTCCATGTGGGCTAGAACCAAAGTTATGGGCAGAAAACTGTTTTCAGGCCTACAGGCGCGCCGGCCATCTTGAAATCCAATATGGCGGCCGTGTGACGTCGTCTACAGTGTTATTATTCGATTCGCTGTACCTGAAAACCTAGGTATGGCCACTTGAATTTTGTCAATACCAGTAGTAGAAGCAAAGTTACGGGCGAAAACGTAATCTGGCCTGCGGCTCAGCTGACGGCCATATTGAATTCAAGATGGTGGCCACCAGGGGGCACTCTCCAGATGCCACCCATTCCTAAATTGGGGTTCGTGTCAGGCTCTCACAGCGTACTAAATTTAATGCTTGTATGATTATTAATGAATATTCAATTCAATGGACTTGTGCACGCAGGAGGCATTTTGATAGGCGGCCATCTTGAAATTCAATATGGCGGACATGTGACGTCATCGACAATGTCATCATTCGATTGGTCGTACCCAAAAAGCTAGATGTAGCCACTTGAATTGTGGTTCTAGGTGGGCCAGAACAAACGTTATGGCCAAAACCCTGTTTCCAGGCAGACACATGGCGGCCATCTTGGAAATCTAGATGGCGCCCACCAGGGGGCGTTTTTCACGTGTCACCCGTCTTTAAATTAATCAGAATTAAAAACTGCACCAGTGTGCCAAATTGTATACGAATCTGCACGATTTTACCCCTTACAGCCTAGACTAAAATGTGACACTCTCAGCCTATCATCAATCAATTCAGTAAACTAGTGTTACGTCAAAGCCTTATGACGTCAAATTCCCAAAATTTGACACTCTTATTATAACATTGTTCGCTTCAGAAAAACGGACACGCATGACTTTTGGTATCACTTATGCCTTCATTATGAAACTATAGATACTAAAGATATTTTTTAAATCTTAAAATACTGCTCACAGATAGATGCGAGAGTTCCAGGGTGATTAAGATTTCTATGACGCATTTTGAATTTGGTAAAAAAATGACAAAATTTAGGTTCACCTTGACCTTTGACCTTGACGTTGACCTCGCAGCTATTGTATAATGCTTCTAATGGGTAGAGGCCCTAACATAATATACTAACAGACATTTGAACCGGGTGAATATCACTAGTGAGTAGGTAATAATCGGGATTTACAAAAAACGGCATTTTTGTGAGTGGTTACCATGGTAACGGCCATTTTCACAAGGTAGCGGTCCGAAATCAGGGTGTCAACAGGCATATTTAAATTCGACTATGTGTGGCTAAAATAAATTTCACTGTCGTATGCTTCTACTAAAAATGTTTAGCGAAAAAGAAAATTCGGCCTTCATCTTCCAGACTAATAAATAATAAATCACATACTATGATATCAGGATCCATCTTGAATGAATTCTTACTGAGAGGCAAATAACATCAGGTACCAGTAATAATCACAAACATGGATTTATCCAATAATTTATGATGAATGACTAAAAGTGAACAGAGCAAATTACACGTATCTAGTACATGCTTTACATACAGAACAAGAAACAAATCTTGTGAGCCAAATATCACATTTGCTAATGCAAGTATATGATTCAAAGTCTGGACCAAATGTCAATCTGTCAGATGAGTCAGTAAATTTTAAGTGAAACAAAGACTGCACATCTTCAAAACAACATCTTACTTCTGCTTCAAACATCGAACAATGTCCAAAAAATCTGAGTGATTTGTGAGTGTCCCTCATCCTGGTGACTCAGTACAGCAGCACAAGAATCAAAAGTGAAACAAAGAAATGTACCAAACATCAGCACAAAAAAATAAGGTTCCTGGATGAATATGCTCACACAATCAGGAGAGTGATTTTAGGGTGATCCAGTATGGCTGAGTATTAATTACCATTGATTATCAACAGCACAAAAAAAATGCAAAAACAGAACACACACCTTCAAAACATCTGCAATAGGCCCATGGTTATCAAAGAATGTAATCAGGTGAGTGATTTAAGACCACTGCTTTTGACAAAGCAATGGTGAAACAAAGACTGCACATCTTCAAAACAACAGCATTACTTCTGCTTCAAACATCGAACAATGTCCAAAAAATCAGAGTGATTTATGAGTGCCCCTCATCTTAGTGACTCAGTACCGCAGCACAAAAATCACAAGTGAAACACAGAAATGTGCAAAACATCAGCACAAAATTAAGGTTCCTGATTGAATATGCTCACACAATCAGGAGAATGATGCTGAATGATGTTTTGGACAAGACGTGGTGAAATTTATGAAAAATGGCAGCCTGAAAAAAAATTAATTTCAAAACTCAAATGACACTGATTAGAAAACAACACAGAACCCCAATGAGGACATGTGTCACATAAGATCATCAGTTGGTGTGAATGAAGTGCTCTTACTCCACCGAATGATTCTGCATAGTACCTTGACTGACAAAAGTGTGTACCCAAAAGCGGGAACAAACAACACACACACATATATGAAAATCAGCAGTTGATAAAAATGCACATTTAAAGGTAAAAAAAGTCATTTACATGTAACACAGATGAAGGATTTAAGATCAGCATGTATGAAACTGTCAAATGTGCAAGATGAAGTAAATCTCATGCCAGAGGATTCACGGGAACAAAACAGAAACCAACAGAAGTCAAATTTACAAGGAGGAAAAATTCTCCAGAAGCCGAAGCCAGACATGATTTACAGCATAGAGTCCTGATGAAAGTTCCTGCTCAAATGTGAAACTCCCGCGCAAATGAAAGATACTTCAATGGCCTTTGTTTCTTGTCTTCTTTTCTATCTGGTATCTTCATCAGGAAATCCTGCATAAAGTAAAGTATGCCACGGAATTCTCGAGGAAACTGAATATGGAAAACGTAATACATTGCAAAATAGCGTCGCCAATGCAGATACAAAGGTTGGATTTGTCTGCAATGCCGTTATCTGCTTGTCAACACAGATTGCCATCGTTTTGATGCGCTCCTTCCCATCAGGACTTTCGAGAGTCAACAGAAGTCGTGGTTCAGGTAACCCTTCCTTGAATTCTTCAAATGTAGCATTGGTCTACAAATGGAAATACATGCCGTATCAATGACTATTACGAGGGTGCATTTGAATTTAAAGATAATGTATCACAACTTCATTGGATGTTTACATTATGTTATTGTTGACTTTTGATAGGCCCACATGCCAACAATCAAAATTGAATACTTTCGCTGCCAAAAGAATTTCTAGACACGTTAGAGAGGCATGCCACCAACAACTTTCTCATAAGAGTAAAGACAAAGAAATACTGGACATAAACAAACAAAATGTAAATAAACAATGATTTTCGTGGCCCACGAAAGTACCCGTGATACATGACCTTCAAGAAATAAAACAGGGTTATTTCACATTCGCTCTATGACATCAGCTGTTGCAGACAGCATCCTGTTTCTATAAAGAGAACATCTCTCCCTGCACATGAATTGAGTGAAATATGAATATACTTGAAAATGAAATGCACCATGTTTTTTGTATATTTACTACTTACACAGTCATTTTCTCAGTTTGCATTTTCACATACCGGTACCCTCCTGTCATTAAGTCCAGGCCATGAGGTTAACGCAGCATGAACTTGAAGGTTTTGAAGTCTCATTTGGATGTAAAGGTTGAGACTTAACCAGGATAAGTTACAAAGTCCAGTGGTATACATTAACAGTCACAAACTAGCACACCCAATGCAACTCACCTGAATCACCTGAACAAGGCGAGCTGAAGACTTCTTGCAGGTTCTCTCCCGAACCTTTTCCAGCACCTGCAACTCTTGGCCAACTGATGGTGGGGAAACCGCAGTGGGGTCTTCTGCCAAAATCTTCAACACTTTTACCCAATTTACTATGAGGGTGTTAAACTTGTCCTCACCAACAATTTGTTTGAATTCATGAAGAATCTGGAAAAAAGAACAGTCTGTCAAAATAAACAGCAACATAAAATAAACAGCAACATATAGACGAAATTATGACCTCAGATGTACAACTTGGTGTCGGTGTAGAACACTTTAGACCTTCAGTGTCTGAACCTGTTTTTCTCTTGATTAAAGTGTCGAAAACTTGTCAACGGACCATTTGGACAAATATCTGTCATATTTCGAGAAAAAAATAAGCTTCCCAATCAGTTTTAGGCATCTACAAATGTGGCATGGCGGGACCGAGATTTTTTTCAAAAAATACGCTGTACATAGATAAAAACTAATGACCTTCATCACACCCAAGGAGGACCGCAAGTAAGTCTAGGCCTATATGTTGTGTGATCAAGTGGCAGAAGAACCTTCATTGAAAAAATCCAAAAGACCATGTTAATGCACTTTGGCATTTGAAGATAATGGAACCCAAATGACCTGTTTGTGGGAGCAGTCGATGTTCAAAGGAGATGGCAAAAATTCATGAGGGCATGCTGTCTGTTCTTATAATGGCCTGCCACTAAGAAAATCAGCCCATGGAGTTAACACTGTCTGGCATTCTGAATTAACAATACTGACCCATTCACTCTCTTTAAAGCAAGGAAATGCGTCCAGAATTGACGAGACGGACAGTAAAGATGTTGCCTCAATCCACTGCCTCCTTTTCTGGAACGTAGCGTCAACTAAACATTGGATGGTTGCCCTTTTTGGTGCGAGCTTTTGAAGTTCATTCTTAAGCAATTTGACGTTTTCTCAAAACAAAAAAGTGAACTAAAACACTCTGTCTTATTATACAAGGCAAAACTTACAAACATGTCCTGCAGATGGGATCATATTTTGTATATCCTGTCAAAGATTGCTTTCAACCAGAGTCAGAAGTATGCAATCACCCCTGCGAAATTTTAGCCAGTGTATGCTGGTCTACACTGGTTGATGCTGGTTAACCAGCATGGTCAATTCTGGTTTATGCTGGCTCATCCTGGTCTTCTTTTTTGGATGAAGGGATACTGGTTAACCAGCATAAACCAGGTAAAACCAGCGAACACTGCAAAGCTGGTTTTCACCTGTTTATGCTGGTTTTTGTGCACCACTGGTTTATACTGGTGAAACGCTGGTTTTTCAGAACAGGTATAGACATTACAAAGACCAGCATGTTTGAGATCACTGGTTTATGCTGGTCTTTTTCAGTGCAGAATAAATTTCAAAAAGACCAGCATAAACCAGTGATCTCAACATGCTGGTCTTTTAACAGAGAAGTGAAAAGAAAATTTCCTTCACTCAGCAGGATGGTATTGTCTCGCATGTTTGATGAAATACTGGATGCCCCATTTGCCTAAATTGAGCAACCCCACATTTAGCGAATAATTCCATTTCTGACTGTTTTCGCTTTAATGTGGATTTCTGTTTGTAGTGCAATGCTGAAACCATTTGTAACCCTTGTCCATCTTCCATAAAGTGTGGTGTATTTAATATTGATGTCTTTTTAACCGGCGACATTGACATCAGTCACACTAATCGTGTTGACCTTCATTGCCTTTGGCTGTCCCTATATAATTTATTTGATTCAGGGCAACATGTAGGACTGGGTGGGGAGGATGCGGAGCTAGCAGGCTGAAAGAGAGGGGACTACCAAAGTAGAATTTTGTCAAAGGAATGGTGCACAGATGAGGGTGTGACTTATGCTCACATTTTTCACATCCCAACAACGAAAAACAATGCGACAAATCTTTTTATAGCTTATTTAATCACTAGCATCAGAGTACAGAATGTATCATTCAATTAACTTTTTACAGTTAGCAAGAAATTGAACTTGTTTTCAACATTCAATCCAACAACCGGTACTGTATGTAAAACTGTGAAAACCAATATATTTTAAGCTATCATAGCTTATACGTGTACACGTGTACATGTACATGTAAATGTAATTGGTATGAAATATACACACAGAATCCATCATTCCATCCATGCCAAAATATGGAACCTGCAGAACTGAAGTTATGTGCACAAAGTTTCACTTTTCTAATGTCGCCATTATTTCCATGTAATATTTGCAGATGCACTAAATTGCACTTGCACTGTGCTGGATATTGCATTTTTCAGACAGTGTGATACATTTTGTCATGAAGTTTGCCAGCTAGATGAATCAGATTTGGCAAATTATCTCAGATTGCAAGTCACTTGGCCCCTGCCAAGTGGCAATGTCATACATTAATTGTAACACGTGTAAAGAAAGTTATTAACCCTTGTTAAAGCG
>NMRB01001348.1:19638-35630 GCA_002633025.1 Notospermus geniculatus
AATAAAGTCTGTATTTAAAAGCCTAATAAAGCTAATTACTGTATTTTATTGCACTTGGGTGTAGTTTGGAATTATTACCAGTACAACAGTCATCCGTCTTTCCTCTTTTCTGCTGTTTAAAAAAGTCCTAGGAACGAGGTTCGTTCCGTTCCGCAAATTACCAATAGCCTGTCAGATGTGGGGAAAATGCATCTGAGAGGGTGTGTATATTTTCAGTTTTTTGGGGGGCTCAATCAATTTTGCCCCCGAGGCCCATCAAAGCTAGCTACGCCCCTGCACTGTTCTTTGGAAGTGTTAAAACATGTCAAAGTGCTGAACCTATAATCTGTCTTCAGGCGTTGTTTGCACCTTCTTCAATCATGAGTACCTTTTTGAAAGAATCTGTATTACCGGTATGTAGCCTATAATCTGCGAATAATAATGAATGAATTTATTATACGCAATGTCTCTGCCTTGGCTTATTTTAGGATTTTCAGGAAGTTAGAATGTCCGCCATTCGTCCTTCCAGAACTAACATTTGACATCATCGAAGGATTCGTCGAATGAATGTGGACATTCACAGACTGCTGGCGAGACGATCGTTGGCGATTAGATCCCGCTTGCGATAGGCCTATCGCCTGGTGTGCTGCTAGCTTTACAAATTCGTTTCTGCTGTCCGTATTTCAGAATGCTCCTCAACAAGGGCACCGCACACTAGCGACTAAATTGAGGAGACCAGCGACGCGACTGTCGACTACGACGTCGCAGGCGATAATCGCCTGTGAGGTTGCTGAGCTATTTCGCACACGACAATTTCCTAGGACGATCCGCAAACGGGCGACTATTTTGCTGGAGACGGTCGCGGTAGCAGTGGACTGTGCCAAGCGACCAAAAGTTCAACATGTTGAACATTCGGTCGCTTGGTTGCGGGGACTTACCGCGCGACCAAATTGTGTAATTCAGTCGCGTAACAATCTGCCGCAAAGAGGAGACCAAAAAGTAAAAATGTTCAGTCGCTGGCCTGGTTGCAAGGCCGATCGCCCAGAAATTAAGTTGCAACTCGGATCTGACAGCGGCATGTCACTGACCCGATAATCTTATCTGTACGCACCCAGTATAAGGTACCAGAAAAAAGGTAGGGCGAGCATAAATGTACATGTACCAGAAAATAAACCTACAGTAAGTTTTCGGTTCGATTGTTTCAACCCTGCCATCAAAATTTATGCTGTTCGTCGATTGTCGTTGAAAAATTCCAATTCAATCCGCTCCATCTTTTGTCTATTAGTCCATTGAACTAGGGTGACAGTCCACTGGATAAATAGTCATTCGCTTGGAGAACGGTCCGTTTCCAAGATGGCCCGTTTCATCATGCGAAAACAGTGAGGTACCCGCGTAACAAAAACGTCACTATACGTGACGGCGCTGCCATCGATGAACCCTAGGTAATGACGACGTTGTTTCCCTCGGTTTAACAAAAAAATGCCTGACAACATCTGACACAGAGCTACATATGTACAAAATTTGAAAACAATAGCCCAAGGTTATGAAACGTGCTCTGCTAGCGGACGCCAGTGAGCAAGCCGATACAAATCGATGATGTTTTTACGGTGACCTTCGACAAAGACGGCATGAGAAAATAACCTTGATTTCATTTCTGAAAAATGATAGGGTGGAGATATATATCACGAAATTAAAGGCGTAATTCAGAAGGATGAAGTTTGATGCAGCGACGCCCCATTCAAGAAGAGTGGGATTGGGTTTCGATGACAGCATTTTCACAGCAGTGAACATTAGAAGAAAGACACACGGGGCCATGGTGAAGAAAAACGTAAATGACACAATTAGAACATTCAATGTTATCTGCCTCATTTGACGGGAATCAGTTTTAGAGACAATGGAGTGGCCTTCTTTAGTTTTTTTGATTCCTACTAGAATTAGGATATTGATAGGAAAGACGAAAACCACGGGTGCTGCTAGATTGATTCCATACAACCAGAAAGGATAACTCTCTTTTAGCCAAGTCGGTGTGCCTGGTCTAGTTCGCATACAATACCGCCGGATCCTACCATGTGATAGATAGGTTGCTGTCTCATACAGTTGAAACGTCGGGGCGTTGCAACAAAATGCTAATATCAGAAGTGAAAATAGCACCATACGCCTGCGCCTTGTTGTGAATATCACACCCACCTTGTGTGGAACCCAGACGGCTATACAACGTTCGATACCGTACGTGACGATGATAAAGCCCGACATGAATATAAACACGTTCCACACAAATACCCTGAGTTGACATCCCAAATCAGTTGCACCGGTTGCAATGTTAATTTCACCATTTGTGATGTGAAACAAATTGGTATGAAGCCAGGTTTGAAAAGTCATCAGCAGATTTCCGCTGTCAGCCAAGGCCAAAGTCGTCAAGTAAACACTCGCCGCTGAATTCCGCCGCCTTTGTCGGATAAAGACCACGACTGCCAAGAAGTTTCCTCCCAATCCGAATGCTATCACACCTAGCAAGACATACGCACCGAAGTATTTGGTAAGGAGAGCGAGGATAGATAAGGATGAGGCTTCTACCGTGTCGACTTCTGTCGTCATGCTGTCGGTGTACACTGTATGCGATATTAGGCCTAGTGAGGTTTCGCAAACCTGACGAAATACGAAGTACGAAATTCAACTTCATTTCCAGGACGATGTATTTCTGGAGATGATTGGTACCACGAAGTGGAAACGAAAGATAAATTTCTAAGTTTGATATAGGCTACACCGTAACTGTATCGGTCTATAACGTCATACGCTAAAAGACGCTCTTGCAACAGGCGATACTTGTGGTACCAACCATCTCCTGAAACTCATTACGGGGGGATGGAAACGAAGTCCAATTTCGTATTTCGTACTTCGTTTTTCATCAGCTTTGCGAAACCTCCCTGTTAGTGAGGTTTCGCAAATATGACGAAACACGAAGTACGAAATTCAACTTCATTTCCAGGGCCTAATGTATTTCTGGAGGTGGTTGGTACCACAAAAAAATGTCCCTGCTGCCAGTGCGTCTTTTAGAATTTCATGTAAGACTGAGAGAGTTATGGTGCTTCTTGAATTTTTAAATTTCCACTTCGCATGTACGAAGTGCAAAGATAAATTTCAAAGTTTAATACACACCGTAACTCTATCGCAATAACTACGTTGAAACACGCCCTTGCAGCGGGCGATATTTGTCAACTTTTACCATCTCCTGAAATGCATTACATGTACCGGTACATGTACGTCATGGAAATGAAGTCCGATTTCGTTTTTCGTACTTCGTGTTTCGTCAGATTTACGAAATCTCACTATGTCCAGATATGTCGCAGTCAAGAGAAATCACAGTCACTCTCTGACAGCGTCGAAATGGCTAACAGGAATACATGTACAGCATCTAATCGACGATTGTACAGCACTTGGTGTAAGATGTATTTTAAAAGGGTTTTCAAAGGGAATTTGTTTCACAAGCGGTCCTTTTCGTCAAACAAGATACCATAGCAGGCGCAAGCCTACTTGAAATGCTGAATCCTGTCTCCTGAATGATAGACACCCGGCAGTGTGACCAACTGCAGTATGAAATGCATGTTTCATATGGATATTTAGCCTTTTCAAATTTCTGTCGGAATCGTATTTCCGAAATATTATAGGCCTACATGTACATCTTTTCATAAAAGCAAAAATACCCGTACCGGTGAAAAGCAATATGCGGCATCAAGTTAAGAACTTTTTGTGGGTTTTCTTAATGTTTTGAAGTACATGTAGGCCTACATGTATATGGTAATGTACACCCTTAATCATAAGTAAATGCACAGCTAACAAACTTAAATATTTCCCAAAATCGTCAGTACATATGTATATTAACTTTTGGCTTTTTACGGCAGATATTCAGGGCCTTAGGACACATTTTGAGACAAAAAATACCTTGATTTTTTATAAAATGCATTTCTGGCAAAAGTTTGAAATTTCCATTAAAAAGTGTGATTTTTTTATCGCTCATTTCATCGGAACGAAACTGACTTCACTTTAATGCCTGTTTGTTTCCCAGCAAAATGCTTTTTTTCAGGTTTAAAAACTTCGGTGGTGAACAAAAGTTACAGATCATTTTCCAAAATGAATTTCGTTCGGTTTTCCAGTCAAGTCAGGGCTATTCCTTCCGTCTCATTTAGATCTACTTTCACCAAAAACACAGTTGTTTAATAATTTCCAGTTTTATGGTCTAAAAAGGTGTCCTAGTGGCCCTGGATTATGAAAAGAAAACTGGGCTATGAAAAATATGCCGGAAAATTAGGTGGGCATTTTCTTTTGACTAAGGCATGTACCAGATGTACCAGAAAAACCTACAAAATAACATCTACATGTAGTTTTGGTTCGATTGTTTCAACTCTGCCATCAAAATTTATGCTGCTCGATTGTCATTGTGGAAAAATTCGAATTCAATATGCATGCTCCATCTTGTCTGCTGTAGACGGGGAAAATTTTTAGCCCATTCAGCCAGGGTGAAAATACACTGGATTTTTAGTCAGTCGCTTGGAGAACGGTCCATAATTAGGCCTGTTTCCAAGACGGCCGTTTCATTCATCATACGCCACTACATCTACGAAAACAATGAGGTACCCGCGTAACAACGTATACGTGACGGCGCTGCGATCGATAGTTATTTTCCTCGGTTGGACAAAAACAATGTAGGCCCACACATGTAGAAACACCAGTAGAAAGGAAGTATCAAGTTGTTCTGCAGCAATACATCACTGTATGTGCAAAAACCAAAAAGCCACAGTTGTAGGGCAGATTCAAGTTTCTTAAAAGGAGCACGAATGGGGCTTATCACACTGCCTCTTTCAGGAATGGGGAGCGCCAATTGGTCACGTGATGACTACTGATAGAGCAGACGAGACACCTAGCGTTGACCTAGGCCCATTGTTCGAGGTGTGCGGTTCACCAAGCACGGCCAATCACACCTTGAATCGTCATGAATAATAGGTGGCCAGGTGTACTATCAGTTCAAAACCACGCGTATATTCTCGCGTGGTCTGCGTGATCGGGGTTCCCTATTGAAAACCAGGAGCTGTATGCATAAAACATCTTGCCCCGTATACCTGCTGGAATTAGCTTATTCCACCTTTATGCATACGGACCCTTAAGTATAAAATTTCCCTTACACTATTGTTCCAACCAAAAAATAAAAGGATTTTTTACACTTAAGATGTTTTATGCATACGGCCGCTGTTCTTTCTCAATCTCATCCTGGAGGCTGCATTTTGTCGAACTAGATATCACATGATCCTGAACTAATCTTTGATTGGTTAATTCGCCAAACACCAGCAAACAAATGTTTTCAAGAAGGTGCCTGCACTAACTTCTCCAAACAAGTTTCACCGATGTTTTTGTCGTGTTTAGGCACCGATGCTTGTTTGGTGACTGGTCTACACAAGCAAATACTAGAAAACTTTTTTGCCAAACAAAGCAAACATCGAGTTCGCTGCTGTTTGCAAACATTTGTTTGCTTGTGTGAAAAACAGCGTGTCCGACGAAGAGCAGGATGATTTCAGTTCGAAACGGATCTGAAAGTTTCATAAATCTGAAATGTGCTATATCATTGATGATTGAATAGCTAAAGCGATCATGATAGTCCATACATGAAACCATAAAGGAATCAACCATAAAGGTTCAACTTTACAAATTTAGCATTTTATAAATGTGGACAGTATCCCTTTAAACCTCAACAGATTTGCATTCCGACTCTTCCGTATGATAGGCAAGACCCTTCTGCACGTTACTGCAAATTTTGTTGAATTCCGACTAGTTGATCTTATGATACAAGAGGACTGAATTAATTAGAACCCCACGAACGATGTGAGCGCAGGGTCATCTGTGTAGATTTGAATAGGCTAACGTACATTTGCACGTGGGATACAATTGTGCTGAAAATTGCTCTGTTATCCTCAGAAATGGAATTCAAGGCATCAAGTTGACATGTTCATGTACCCCTTCACCACAAAAAAAGTTGAAGCGCCTGCCTATTACGTAAAGCCAAAATTCAGGCAGTGAGAGGCATCTGGTGGCAACACATGAAGTGTATCTCGCAGTAAGTTCATCATTCGCAGTTAAACCTTTATGGTTGATTCCTTTATGATGAAACTCACCTAACTACATGTACGGGCGTAATTAAATACATGGAGGCCTTAAAAACTTGGTTGGGGATGATCCAGTCATTAGTTCAGGAGTTACTGCACTTTCGTGTTTTCGGTAGTGGCCAAGGCAAGAATCAGGTCAGACCGAATCTTGGTAGCTGAGAACATCTGACAGAGGTACATACGTACAAAATTTGAAAACAATTTGAAAACAATTCCAAGGTTATAAAACGTGCTCTGCTAGCAGGCGCTAAACTCCCTACGCAGTTGTGAGTCGCGCTCATTTCGAGTTACCCGCTCTCCACAACTACTGCTTCACTTCGTATACGTCGCCGCCTTTGTTCAACCGGTGAGGAATTATACTGTCAGTAATAGGCCTACTGGTAATTCCACCAAGGTTACGCCGGGTTGCTCGGTGCTCTAATTGGTCGACTCTCTCAGCGCCATCTGTTGGCCAAACGCGGCGAATTTTACGATGTGAAGCAGTCGTGGAGAGCGGGTAAACCGTGGGGGGGGGCACGGTACACAACTGCGTAGGGAGTTTAGCGGACGCCAGAGCTAAAAAGCCCATAGCCTACAAATCGATGAATGTTTTTACGGTGACCTTCGACAAAGACGACATGAGAAAATAACCTTGATTTCATTTCTGAAAAATGATAGGGTGCAGATATATATCATGAAATTAAAGGCATAATTCAGGATGGCGAAGTTTGATGCAGCGACGCCCCATTCAAGAAGAGTGGGATTGGGTTTCGATGACAGCATTTTCACAGCAGTGAACATTAGAAGAAAGACACACGGGGCCATGGTGAAGAAAAACGTAAATGACACAATTAGAACATTCAATGTTATCTGCCTCATTTGACGGGAATCACTTTTAGAGACAATGGAGTGGTCTTCTTTAGTTTTTTTTATCCCGACGAGGATTAGGATATTGATAGGAAAGACGAAAACCACGGGTGCTGCTAGATTGATTCCATACAACCAGAAAGGATAACTCTCTTGTAGCCAAGTCGGTGTGCCTGGTCTAGTTCGCATACAATACCGCCGGATCCTACCATGTGATAGATAGGTTGCTGTTTCATATAGTTGAAACGTCGGGGCGTTGCAACAAAATGCTAATATCAGAAGTGAAAGTAGCACCATACGCCTGCGCCTTGTTGTGACTATCACAGCCACCTTGTGTGGAAACCAGACAGCTATGCAACGTTCGATACTGTATGTGACGATGATAAAGCCTGACATAAACGCAAATGTGTTCCACACAAATACTCGGAGTTGACATCCCAAATCAGTTGCACCGGTAGCAATGTTAATTTCACCATTTGTGATATGAAACAAATTGGTATGAAGCCAGGTTTGAAAAGTCATCAGCAGATTTCCGCTGTCAGCCAAGGCCAATGTCGTCAAGTAAACACTCGCCGCTGAATTCCGCCGCCTTTGTCGGATAAAGACCACGACTGCCAAGATGTTTCCTCCCAATCCGAATGCTATCACACCTAGCAAGACATACGCGCCGAAGTATTTGGTAAGGAGAGCGAGGATAGATAAGGATGAGGCTTCTACCGTGTCAATTTGTGTCGTCATGCTGTTGGTGCATGCGATGATAGTGAGGTTTCGCAAAGCGGACGAAAGACGAAGTACGAAATACGAAATTCATCGAGTTGAATTTCCAGGACCTAATGTATTTCTGGAGGTGGTTGGTACCACAAAGTGTCCGTGCTGCCAGTGCGTCTTTTAGAATATCATGTAAGACTGAGAGAGTTACGGTGCCCCTTGAATTTTTAAATTTCCACTTCGCATGTACGAAATGGAAACGAAAGATAAATGTATCACGGGTATTTTCGCGGGCCACGAAATTCATTGTTTTAAATATTTACATTTTGTTTGTTTATGTCCAGGCTTTCTTTGTCTTATGAGTAATTTGTTGGAAGCATGCCTGTCTAGAAATTCTGTTGATTCCAAAAGTATTCATTTTGGTGGGTTGGCATGTTGTCCCAAAAAAAAGTCCAAAATAACATAATGTAAACATCCATGTTTACAAACATTGCATATAAACAATGAAGTCGTGATACATTATCTTTAATACACACCGTAGGCTTAACTCTATCGCAATAACCTAGTGCATGTAATACGTTGAAAGACGCTCTTGCAGCAGGCGATATTTGTGGTACTTACATGTACCATCTCCTGAAATACATTACGTCATGGAAATGAAGTCCAATTTCGTTTTTCGTACTTCGTGTTTCGTCAGATTTGCGAAACCTCACTAACGTCAAGATATGTCGCAGAGAATGTCCAGAATGTCGCACTAATGTCCAGATATGTCGCAGAGAAATCACTCGTCACTCTCTGGCAGCGTCAAAATGGCTAACAGGATGTACAGCAGCTATTCGACGATTGTATAGCACTTGGTTTCAAAGGGAATTTGTTTCACAAGCGGTCCTTTTCGTCAAGCAAGATACCAAAGCAGGCTCAAGCCTACTTGAAATGCTGAATCCTGTCTCCTGAATGATAGACACCCGGCAGTGTGACCAACTGCACTGTAAAATATGCATGTTTCATATGGATATTTAGCCTTTTCAAATTTCTGTCGGAATCTTATTTCAGAAATATTATACATTGTGTACGTCTTTTCATAAAAGCAAACAATACACGTAGGCCTACTGTGAAAAGCAATATGCGGCATCAAGTTAAGGTTTATGTAAAGTGACTCGAAATCTCGAATTTTTGACGCAAAAAATCTGGCTAACTACGCACTAAATGGAAAACAAGGCTCGGGGCCCTAGGGAGCCGTCATAAGGAGGTGCCCCGAGCCTTATTTTCTCCATTTAGCATAGTGCGCAGTTAGTCAGATTTTTTGCGTCAAAAATTCGAGATTTCGAGTCACTTTACATAACCCTTCTTTTTGTCGGTTTTCTTAATGTTTTGAAGTAGGCCTTTCGTAATGTACACAGACAGGGTGGAGTCAACACTGAAGGCCTACATTTCTCATTTGGGAACATTAGTTTACTGCCGTTAGCGGTCCTCTACTCCACAGCAGTGCCATTGTGCTATGTGTCCTTTTCCTTTTTAGATATATTTGTGATAAAAATTTTATGAAGTTCAGTTGCATAGTTCAGAAGAAAAAGCCGATTTTGTAATTTTGGTTTCAGCCCCCTAGTCGAGAATCAAATTTCACCGGAATTTCGTCAGCAAGTCACTATGTACTACATGTACACACAAAACTTCAATACGATAGCTCAAACCCTTATCAAACTGTACACTTCGAAGTTTTTCACAAAACGCCCCCTACTGGCCAAAATAGGAATCGCATCGCACCCAAAATTGAATTTGGCCTAAATTTTCTGGTCATACACACCCATCTGCAATATGATAATGACCCGTCAAAAACTGAAGGCACTATCCATATGACAAGGGAAAAAATACGGACGCTCGCACGCACGACAGACCACCACTAAGCCGTGTTTACCTGACATCCGTTATGCGATACGAACTAACGATATGCGAAATCGAAGTCCGATCATTCCAAGCCATTTTCCAATGCTCATCGGCACGCGTTATCTGTTAGGGTATAGGGACACACCTGACGCGATTCGCATGCGATAGGGCAACGCATGCGTCAAAACCTTTGTTTGCGTGCAGTGCGGCGGAAAATAACAAAGGCGTTGTCGCATGCGTCAACGAATCGCGTTAGGTGTGTCCCTACCCTTAAGCTTAGCGCACATGTCCGACAAAACCCGATCCGTTAGGGATGTTTTTAAAGTCGACTGACCCAACGCTGTCGACTCGTCATTCAGCCAGGACAGTCGATTTTAACAGACGCCCCTGACGCATTGAGTTTTGTCGGACATGTGCGCTAAGCTTTAATCCGTTAATTAAGCCAAGCGCACATTTGCGACAAAACTCATGGGTGTCTGTTAAAATCGACTGACCTGGCTGAATGACGAGTCGACAGCGTTGGGTCAGTCGACTTTAAAAACACCCCTAACGCATTGAGTTTTGTCGCAAATGTGCGCTAGGCTTTATGCGATACAACGTATCCGTTAAAGCATTCGGTCCATGTAGCGATCGAGGTACGTATCGGATGCGATATATAGGTGACGTGGTACAGCAGCCAGGGCTTTCTTTTGTTTTCTGCCAGAATATCGCAACCTATATCGCAGGCAGGTAAATGGAACACCCGTTTTTTAATCGCATTTCGGACACCGCATATGTCAGGTAAACACGGCTTTAACATGTTTAAGGCGCCAAAGCACAGCATAAACCCTTTTGGCCCATCGGCCAAGCGGGCAAATTAAAAGGTGCTCCGTCGAAACACTTAAAGGGAGACTCCACTCATTGTGTGAAATTGTGAATTTTTGAAATATTGTCAGTCCATTCAAATTCATTGATATCTGCAACATGTCAGATTTTTTTAAATCAGCAAATTCATCATTTTAAGTACAATAATTGAATCCCAATGCGACCACTGCACAGCACATGTGATGTCATATGTGCTCAATGCATATTATTTTATGAAGGAACAACCAATAGGCCTCGGCAGTCACAGTATTAGCTCATTCACTACAAAGGTCGTGAGCCTATTGACACTAGTGACATACCGGTAACAATTCATGGCATTAGTCTCTATGGATTGATAAAAAATTCAAAAGTTTACAATGAGCGGAGTCTCCCTTTAATTCAAATTAAGGCTTTAATTCGGAGTCAAGTCGGTTTAAACTGTCCGTGTGAAGAATGCAGCATAAGATGTGAAGCCCGGGATGTGAAGAACTAAGTCAACTGACATACATTGGAACACATGGTGTATTCTTTTAAATAATGCTTTGTACAGGCAACATATGAAAATATTAAACAAAATCATTATTTACAATTAGTATAATCTAAGTCACACACACATAGCGATAGTTCCATTGTCATGTGAGATGTAGCCTACCTTGCTGCATACAATATCATTCCTATTCATTCATCTTCTAATCATAACAGGTGAGAAAAAAACAAACTTCTGCAATTTTTACACAGTTAAAATTTGTCTGTTTATGGTGTCAGCTTAACAGCTCGATTTCCAAAAAATGTGCTAGAAATGAAATGGTCCATGGCCCATGTGCTCACCTGGGTGAATGTACCAGAAGAACAAATGACAAATGTTAAATCGAAATGTTCCAGGTCCACCTGGTGGCCAAGCCAAGAACCGAATCCAATCGGACCAAAACTTGGTGTCATAGGTCATCTGACATAGGGGTATAGATGTACAAACTTTGACCTCTGTGACCTTGAAAAGTAGGTCAAACCAAAAAGCCGTTAGGCTTATATACATGTATGTTATGTACCCTATCCTCATAAGATGCAGTCAATAGTTTTGTTTTTTTGGTTTTGGCCACACCTAGTGGCCAAGCCAAGAATTGAATCAGACCAAAACTTGGTGTCGTAGCTCATCTGACCTAGGGATATATGTGTACATGTACCAAGTTTCAGATCTATAGCCCCAGTGGTTAATACTACACGTGCCGTGCTAATGGACAGCGACGACGACAGACACCGCATGATGACTATAGCTCACAGGTGAGCTAAAAATGAACGAAAAGTGTCATTCTTTTGTGAATGTACCGTACATAAGAATGAAATGTAAATAGCAGTTAGGCATTAAAGATTTCCAGAGATCACACATTTAGCAAAGACCTGGATAGGAGAAAAATGCAGACCTTGATGTCATTATTTCAATACCTCAAACATTGATTATTTCAACTAAATTATAAGGAATTGAGACACACAGATTACTGTTTACGAAGTATGAGGTGAAAAAATAGCCCCGCTGTTGCGGGCATAACCCCTCGGCCTGTGTGTTTTACTGAAAGAAGATATGGGAAGTGGTGTACCCTGTAATGAAGCTGAAATGAAGTAGTTGAATTTGTTACCTGGAGGGTTGGTGGTTTTAGGTAATTGCAGTCCATATTGTGACGTGAATTGGAGACTAAAAATCCAAAGCATTCTCAAGTTAGAGCGTTCACGTCGTTGACCAATCAGGTATCAGCTTTTGACCTCTGTCACCTTGAAATCTAGGTGTAATCAAAAACCCGTCTGATGTTGTGTACCCTGACTGGATACACCCACCATACAAATTTCATGAAGTTTCGATAACTAGTTTAGGAGTAATCGCAAAATGTTGTCATTTCACTATGTGCCCCCTGGTGGCCAAAGTAGGAATCAGAACCGGTCGATTTTCAATAGCGAGAAGCGTCATGTCATGAGGTATCAACATACAAAATGTGAGACGAAAATTCCAAAGCATTCTCAAGTTAGAGCGTTCACGTCGTTGACCAATCAGATTTCAGCTTTTGACCTGTGCGACCTTGAAATGTAGGTCAAATCAAAAACCCGTCTGATATGTTGTGTACCTTGACTGGATGCACCCACCATAAAAATTTCATGAAGTTTCGATGACCAGTTTAGGAGTAATCGCAAATTTTGTGTTTTCACTATGTGCCCCCTGGTGGCCAAAGTATGAATCAGATCTGGCCGATTTTCAATAGCGAGAAGCGTCATGTCATGAGGTATCACCATACAAAATTTGAGATGAAAATTCCGAAGCATTCTCAAGTTAGAGCGTTCACGTCGTTTGCGTGACGCCGGACGACGACGCCGGACGACGACGCCGGACGACGACGACAGACGCACAGACAGACGCCAGCGTGATGACAATACCCCGAAGACCCTGATGGGCCTCGGGGTGAAAAACGGATCTTGTGGTGATCTCCGTGACAGCCACTGAACAACTGAAGATATCAGGTGTCCTGAAAAAAACGTCACAAAACTGTAGTGAAAAGAGTCCTTTAAAAGATGCATTTCTGTCCTGTCAGGCTAATGCTGATGTCAGGTCAACCTTGCGACGCCACAGAACAGGCGCCGACAGACTTTTCCGATTATTCTGCGTCTGAGGCATGACCGCGCGGAACAGATCAGTCGCCGATATGGTGTGACATGACTGCCGTTGTGTCTCATCTGCGACGATCGGCATCAGTCACCGATCAAAAAGATCTCGAATTGCAAGAGATGAACATGTTCAACCTCTGCGCCTCGACGGATCATGGAATACATTCGTAGTCGACGTGACTCGAGTTACGATGCCGCTTTTTCCATGATGAGCGCAGACATTTTCACTTCGGTGCAAACCCTTTTCCAGTGTTCTCCACACCAGTTAAAAAAAGGGCGGCCCGCCCCTCTTAAAAATACCGACGACAAAATCTGCCCCTCTTAAAAACGGCCCGCCCCTCTTAAAAATTCGTCCGCCCTAATATTTATGGTTTAGATCGCTCAATTATGCATCTCAGATGCTCAGAAAACGCACCTCAGAGCACCTAAAATCCAAATTTCGCAGGGGGCGGGCCCCCAGACCCCCCACCAGAAGGCACCTCACGCGGTGCTTTCGGCACCACGCCCACCGCCGCCTCTCTTAGACCCAAACCCGTGGAGAACACTGTTTTCATTTTTGCGACCTGACCGTGATTTCTTCACTTGATGCCAACTATTCCGTCGCAGCGCACGCAATCCTGACATCAGCATAAGTACCGAGTGGATACAACACGGGTCACCGTCAAGGCAAAATTACAGTACCCAATCAGAAATATTGTAACAAGCCATCATTTTATTCCTTCCCATATTCACCCTCCTTCCTCAATAAATCCTAAATGGATGGTCCCGCAAAATTTCTAAGTAGAGCAAAATAAAATATCACATAAAATAAATGTGGCACAGCTGAATGAAATCCACATTACATGCTTTTTAGCTAACAAACATCTGTACAAAACTGAACAGGATTGAAAATACACAAAATGCGTCCCCCAGACTCGAGGGCATAATCACAATGAACAGGGGCGGATCCAGGATTTTGGAAGGGGGGGCTGGTCACCGTCGGCTGCAGGAAGCCACCGTCGGAAGCCACGACGGGGGTCTGGGGGCCTCCCAAAGAAAATTTTGAATTCTAGATGCACTTAGATACGATTTCAAAGCAACTGGTGGTCATGATTTCCTCATCTACATGAGTTAATAGAGAGGTTAAGATGCGCCCCGAGAACGAGAACGTGGTGACAAGAGAATGGGACTTGTATCACAAAACCATCTGGAGGTAACTCAGATTGTTTTTCACAGTAACAGTGGCGGATGTCTTCCAATGAAGAACACACCGTTCTAAAGCTGGATTCTTGCTGTTAGAGAAGTTACAGGCATGCCACAAAGTCACCACGTTCTCGTTCTCGGAGTAAAATCTTAACCTCTCTATTGCAGGGCTACCCCCTCATTAAGCCATTTTTTGTTGGTCTTCCAAAAATAGGGGGGCCACGGCCCGGTCGGCCCCCTCTGGATCCGCGCCTGATGAAAACTGTACCAGGGAAGAACCAAATATGGTTGGTATTCAAAGGCCTTCACCAAGATCATTAAAGACGGTGACCAAGCTTGATCACGAATGCCTTGAAAATCTGCATGCAACAACTAGACATAACGCAATCGGTGATGAGTGCAATGTATGCCCCTGCTCTATCCTCAGTACACCATGGAATATGAAATTCAAGATGGCCGCCTGGCGGCCATACTGAATATCGGATTGCAACAGAAATCGATAGGGCACCAGGGAATAAGTCAATCCGGCAACCCATTCTTGACTTATGAGGCAGAAAGCAAGTGCAGCAGCAGACGCAGAAACCCTCGCTTAAACTTCTCCTAATGAAAACTAGACCCATTCACCACCATGGCCACTTATGCCGAAAATGATAATTCGTGAAAATCTTGAAACGCAGCTGAAACCTCTCTGGGCATTGAATAGGATGCAAAAGGATTTCTGCAAGATTTTGAGACGTGATACGTTATCAGCTATTGGTTAAATACCACAGAAAGAGTTAGGGTTATGAGAAGGAATTTTCACTGAAAACACATTGAAAATCTATGCCAAAGTTAAAGGGCCTCTAGAGGCAGCTTTTTAGTGCATATTGATATGATTACTAACACAGAATTGGTGGCATGAGGATCCAACTTGCACATCAATTTTGAAATAAAATTTCATCATTGTCAACATTTGATCCACAGTTCATGAGTTCGTGGTCACTAGCGCCATCTGTTGTATAGTGGCAGTACTGTTAGTTGCCCAATAGCAAGCTGCCTCTAGAGGCCCTTTAAGGTTATCCCCCATCAAAAAGTCGAAGAGCCTACTGCTGGAAGGACACTGAAAATCTGGCTGAGGACGACACCAATGCTGAATGAGAGAACAGACCACTGAATATAACACTCATGGCTTCTACACAGTCAAATTGTTCATATTTTTTTATATACCTGCACACTCTGTGAAATGGATGAAAAGTTTGACCGTATAAGGCGGGCATATTCAAATTGCATAACCCTAATACAAGCTTACACAACAGTAGCAACTACATGTATTCTGCCAGTGGATTAGCTAGGTTTTCAAACCAACATGTCATCATACCAGACGCGGATCCAGAGGGGGGGTTTTGGGGGTCGTGACCCCCCTCTGCTCGCCACCACCAATTGTTTTTTTCTTCAATAATTTGCGACAATCAGCAAAAAACGCAAGAATAAAGCTTCTGTTTTGATACTGAGATGCCAGGAAATCGCATCTACGGCCTTCTAGATTTCAAAATTTTCTGGGGGAGGCGCGGGTGTCTTCGGTGCCCACCTGCAACGACGCCCTCGGCGGCCCTGACCCCCCTCTGCCAAAAATCCTGGATCCGCGCCTGCATACCAAAACCAACTGCATGCGACAAGTTTCCAGGCAGGTGAATATCTTTTTATCTAAACATGGAAATCAGGCCCCGTATTCATAAAGCCAGTGGCGGATCCAGGAGTTGCTGAACGGGGGGG
>NMRB01001348.1:35952-47099 GCA_002633025.1 Notospermus geniculatus
GGGGGAGGGAGGCACGCCCCCTTGGATCCACCACTGATAAAGCTAAGTCTAAGTATGATACTGATCTTTTGTGTTGAACAAAGGATAAGTGTCATACTTAGACTTAAGTACTTACTTAGACTTAAGTACTTTTATGAATACGGGGCCAGAGCCCATATTCATAAAACCTCACTAGCCTAATAGTTACTTGCTTAAGTACCCCACTGTACAGGCCAATGTACACAACTGGCAACAAACTGTAGCCAGCAAAGGTTTTATGAACATGGACCTTGGACTTTGCTTACAAAGCAAGCGCACAATGAAGCCAAAAACACATACCCAGTACCAGACACATACTTGTACTTGTATAGCTGTACAGTGGAACCTCTCTATTAAGGACACCTTCGGGACTGACAAATGCTGTCCTTAATTGAGAGGTGTCCTGATTACAGAGGTTAAAATGAATAGAAATGACCAGTTTGGGACTGAACATTGGTGTCCTGATTAGAGAGGTGTCCTCCTGGCAGAGGTGTCCGTTAACAGAGGTTCCACTGTATTTCAAGGATTTCCTGCTACCCTGAATTTGCACTCAAGCTTCACAGAAGCCACTCTGAACTCATTTATATCCAATCTTAACTAGGCCTATGTCAAGAACATCGGTGGGGTGTTCAAATATCAACAAAATGGAGAGAGGCAAGTTCAATCAAAGCATCAGATGCATTGCGTCATTTCAAAATGGCCGCCATTTCGGCCATGAACACGAACTGCGATTGGTGAAAGAACTTTTTTCTGTCACGTTTATAGGGAAAATGACAGTGATGATGGCAGTAGCGGCAAAAAAGACAAATCGACTGATGTATGGTATGTCAAATTTGACCCAGCCGTTGCGGAGATATCGTTCATAAACCTCGCGCCACTCAGAAGTGGAATGGAGAGTAGACTAGGCTACCGGTATATCAGGTTTGGTATTGTTTGACATTGGGCTATCATCGTTGGCAAGAACATTCCACATATTCACTGTCCACCACACAGCTGGCATCAATAGTTGATTTTGCTAGGTGNCCGCCGACAATCCTGTAATACATAGTGGTTTGCACTGAATTACACTGTGCATTATTGAAAATGCAGTGTTTTTGAAATCTTACATCGGACCCCAACCGCGAATATTTATCCACACGAAAAGGTACTTACATGTATAGTCCAGTAAATTTAAGCGAAAATTCGGGCGAACCGGGAACAAATTGCAACAGAAGGTTTTTTTGCTTTAAATGTTTTATTAGGTCACCTTGGACACCATATCCAAAATCCCCCAAAATCGGACGGCGGGAACCCACTTAATTTGCATATTCAATTTTGTGAACTGACTTTAACGTTGGACGCTGATGGACGCAACAGCTGAGCTTTGTACAGGAGAGTGGGAGCCGATGTACAGCTAACTTTGTAACGGTTGGATTTACACCCCATAAATGTATTACCAACAGATAGAAATACGGTGCCTCGGAACCGGACAAACACATTCTCAATTGTTTTTAGTCGTTATGTACTAAGATATGATGCTTTTTATATAAATTAACACAAAAATGGGTCAAAATGCATAAAATGTCAAGTTCAATTAGGTAGCCGCTTAAAACGTCCAAAGAATAGGCTTAGTTGATTCCGAGGTACCATGTTTCTATGTGTTGGTAATACATTTATGGGGTGTAAATCCAACCGTTACAAAGTTAGCTGTACATCGGGTCCCACTCTCCTGTACAAAGCTCAGTTGTTGCGTCCATCGGCGTCCAACGTTGAAGCCAGTTCACAAAATTAAATATGCAAATTAAGTGGGTTCCCGCCGTGCGATTTTGGGGGATTTTGGATATGATGTCCAAGGTGACCTAATAAAACATTTAAAGCAAAAAAACCTTCTGTTGCAATTTGTTCCCGGTTAATTCCTAGATTTACTGGACTATTACGGACCCCAACCGCTAAACATTTTAACCATGAAAATATTTGCGTATACGGTAATGTATCATCAAAGAAAACAGGCAGGTGTGCATAGAAATAGTAAAAGCAAACTCCAATTGATATTTGAGCATTCAAAATTCATGTAGGCTGTACCCAACAATCTTGCAAGCACTAATAAATCTCGAAATGAAATCGCGTACATTTAACTCAGTGGTTTTCTTCCAACCTCCACACACTGACAATAGGCCCCTTTCGAAAGTCAGCCATTTCGGTGCCGAGGGTAAAATCAAATGGGAAAATGCATTAGGTTTTGACAGAAATTGCAGAAACGCTTGAAATTTGGCAGACATGTTATGAGGGCCAATTTATTGAGAAATGTGTGAAAAAAATTGGGTGCCGTCGATAAATTTTTGAAGATTTCTGCATTTTTCTTGAAGTGAACAATAGAAAATTTAAAGAGTGGATTGGGGTCATTTTGACGCCAAATGAGCTCATTATTTCGACCCTCAGGTGCCAGGAAATCGCATTTCAGCAAGTCTAGATTTCAAACTTTTCTGGGGGAGGGCCCAGACCCCCCTTCCGACCGGCACTGGTTCAGTCCTGGGCAGAACCTTGGGCCTACTTTCCTGGTTGTGGTCAAAATGCTCACAGAATTTTGGACAAACTCCAGGGCACCAGAACAATGAGGGAATATCTCAACCCTGAGAACACATAAGAATACGTGTCTTCAAAATTGACACCAGGTGTACAAATCAGGCAACTGAATTGATGGTATTAAAATTCCAAGCAACCCATGCATGTAGTTTATAGGAAATTATCACATAAACATACACTGTCACATTTGGAACTTCCGAAGGCAACTGCTCGGCAATTTTCTGTAGACACTCGCATTTCCCCTCGGACACAATTCCAAGGCAGCCATCTTGAACGCGCAACGATTGCCCTGCGTTTGTGAGGGTTTCGATGCGGTTCGCCTCATCACACTAGCAGCACTCTGCGCATGAACTAAATAGGTCACATAAAAATGTCGCGTTATTGATCAATAGTTGGCAGACTGGGTGAAATACCGGTAAGTTTATATACCGGTATATAACATACCTCAATTTATCCAACAAATTAGGTTGAACATCTTGATAGGCCAAAATTTGAGGAAATAGTCCCGACGCCAGCGGTCATGTGGGTTTGTTGATAAACAATATGGCTGCCTTGGACTTGTGTCCGAGGTGAAATGCGCCGCCCAGTGACAGATAAGCAGTTCGCCTCAGGTCGTTCCGAATTACACTGTCAAATGCTTTATTGAAAAAAAGCTGAAACTTTGGATGGTATTCTGCAGAAAAACAAAAGATTGACAACATAACGGATGAGGTAGCATGTAGCATGAACTACGGTAAATGCTTTCAGAGGCGCTGCAAGGACATGTAATTGCTTGTACAAAAGAGGACTCAGGATGTAAACTTCAGGCAGAATTTGCACCACTAATTTCAAGGTAACCAGGTGTTTTGATTTTCACCTTCGATCTGAAAGACCCTGGCAGTGTTATCAAAACCCACGTGCCAAATAATGATGACGTTATACACCAAAGAAAACTCAGTGCACCACAAGATCACAAATCAGAGGTGCACAAACAAGGACAGACCTTACACAGGGTTCTGCCGCTGCTGGTCGGCGCCGGGGACGCAGAAATGCGGACAGGCACTCAACCTAAAAAGAGTATTTTCCGACCATCAGAACTAACGAAGTGTGCCACGAGAGATGCCCGCCACGCACACATCCGAATTTCCTTTCTGTTCCCATTCACCAAATGTGCTTCCCGGTGGGACTTCCTAATCCTGACACAGTTCTGACCAACAACAACGACGACAACGGCGGGCTGCGTAAGTCGCAAAAGCGTGGATCGGGATCATCAGGCATGGGAATCTTCCGGATTGCGCCGGATTTCCGGTTTTGGGAGGTCAAAAGTTGGGTCCCGAGATTCGTACAAAAATGCAATAAAATTTGAGGGGGTGGGGTAAAAAAAGTGCATCTGACTCGTAGGGTCTGACTTCGTCAGCCACGCAAGAACGAGCCAGAATGCCGCGCTGCAACAGCCTTTCGGGTCTCCCTCGGCGATGATAATCATTAATTTATTCGTCCCTAACATCACAACCAACCAATGAAATAAAAGCCCGCGTAAAACTGCCGTCAATGGGTTTCCTTATTTGGTCACGCTTACTACTTCTGGTGGCATTCGGAACACCTCGGGCTTTTCCGTCATACTTCGTGAAAGCCCGCATCGCGCCCTGACGTTGTGTTACATGCCAGATAGAAACATTGTATGCCCATATTGAAATAAAATGTTTCTCATTTTGAGTCATTTATTCTCTTCCAACTCACGAACTAATCTGTGAAAAAGCTGCCCACTTCGTTATGTTTTTGGGACAGCCACTCTACAGGCCCATCGAAATATCAACTGCCCTATTCCCCAATTTCCTTTCGGTTCTCTCGTCTGCTGCGCACGAGTTGGGCAGTGCGCCAAACCGGCATTTGACTGGCGAGAAGTGCTTAGAAATCGCATCCTGGGTGAGAGAAAATCCAAAAATTTTCTAGCGAGGGGGGGACACCCCCCCTCGCTCGGGCCTTCGGCTCTCGCAGTTCGGGCCTTCGGCCTCTCGCTGTTCCGGTTCCGTCAGCTCTGGCCGTTCCCATGCCTGGATCATTTTGATGCCAAATGAGCTCATTATTTCGACTCTCAGGTGCCAGGAAATTGCATTTCAGCAAGTCTAGATTTCAAATTTTTCTGGGGAGGGCCCAGACCCCCCGTTGCGACTGGCAGTCGTTCAGTCCTGGGCAGAACCCTGCATACCGGTACATCCATGCACTTAGAGATTGTAGGTGCAAACGAGTTTCACCTGCAACCACCTTCCCGGTTGCAGTGCCTAAATTGCTCAACACATAACTTTTATATTCAAAATAAATACAGTGGAACCTCTCTATTAAGGACACCTCTGGGACTGACAAATGCTGTCCTTAATTCAGAGGTATCCTGATTACAGAGGTCAAAAAAAATGAATAGAAATGGTCAATTTCGGACTGAACTTTGGTGTCCTTAATAGAAAGGTGTCCTCCTGGCAGAGGTGTCCGCTAAGGGAGGTTCCACTGTAATGAACAACCACCGGAGTGAAAAATCCTGGAAATAGCAATAGTTCATCACTACCGGTAAGTGCACAACCAGTGATTGGCTATGACTTCCTACAGTTGCCTCACATAGCAAAAGGATAATACAAAGCAGTAAACTCCCTACGCAGCCCCCTTCGATTTACCCGCTCTCCACAACTGCTTAACTTCATAAAATTCGCCGCGTTTGGTCAACAGATGGCGTCAGGGCCTGGTGCGAGTTTTACAGCCTATCAGCACGCTGCTTTCAGAACTCTTTGGCCCGTTGGCAACGGATGTTCTAGTGCTACCATGGCTACGAACCGTTTGGCCAATGAAAAAGTGTCTCAGGCCAGCTTGGTTACCGGTTGCTCGGTGCTCTCATTGGTCAACTCCCTCAGCGCCATTTTACGAAGTTAAGCAGTTGTGGAGAGCGGGTAAACCGAAGGGGGTGCGGTACACAACTGCGTAGGGAGTTTAACAAAGCAGATGACGCACCTGATTATGGCTGCACTGGAATCAGATGTACCATTTTCTCATCTCACCAAACAACCTTTCAGCAGGTAGAAAAATAGAACTTGCCCCCTACCTTTAGGAAGTATCATCAATTGTGTGTGTGGAAAAAATAGAGATTGTGGAATTCAATGCGAAAATACTTAAACATTACACTAGAATTGATCTTGTGAGTACGGTATTTTCCATCTAGACTATCTATTATTTGTATCAACTGCATGCATGTTACCAAGGAACAATCCACAAAATAAAGGTATTATACCTTCATACCAGATATTTCACAAGCAAAAATGTGTATACCGTATACGGAAATATTTTCGCGAATAAAAATTACCATGAAAATCGCAAATTGGTCAATACCCCCACGAATTCTATTACACGCGAACCATTTTCCAATCGATGATGACCCCATAATACATCGTGGTTTGCACTGAATTGCAGACATCATGTGACACTGACCTGTCAATCACTCAGCTATCATGGCGCTCCACCAGTAGTGAGGTCGACTGTCACTGCTGGGATTTCTTTCTTTTTGGTGGATTTAGTACCGTAAGTGTCACACTCACCATTGAAAATGCAGTGTCTTTGAAATCTTATATTGGACCCCAATCGCGAATTTATCCACGCGAAAAGTTACTTTTGGGCCCAAACCGCTAAATATTTTAGCCGTGAAAATATTTGCGTATACGGTACATCATTGAATTTCTTAGTATCATACATGTAGATAGTCAAAGTCGCTTTCGAAAGCGACTAGCATACATGTTTTACGAAGCAGTATCCATGTAACACTGAAACTGACAAGACTTTCCACAAAACAAGCTTGACAAGTTCATCAAGTGTAGAGGACATTTAGAATTGTGTGAAAACACAGGGTGACCCCCCCCCNTGATAAGAAGACAATCTAGATTGGTTTAGAATTAACTGTACAAAGATGTACGACACCGGACTTTATTCACAGTCAGTAGATAATCTTTTTGCGAATCTCAATGTTTTTGTGATTCACAAGGAAACTCTGGAAAAGTCACAAAGCACAAAGAACGTGTTCTTCCCAGATAAAGTCATCAGTAGCAGTGGTATGATCTATGATTTGTAACTCTTGTTTATTAATTATATTGAATTTTCCATTGTGAATGTTTTTTTGTCCTACAAGAGTAAAAACTCTGGAAAAGACACCTAAAGCACAACAAGTGTGAGGCAGTCTAGGAAAACCTGTCAGATGTCACATTTGAGGAAAGTTTTAATGGCCTTGGTGAACACGCAAATTTCAATAGCTGAAATTAGGGTCTCTGCCAGAAAATTTTTTGAGGGTACTAATTTTTTCAAAATCAGCAAAACCCCATGAAATTAAAGAAAATGGCCTTTTTCTGTTCCTCTGAGGGTAGGCCTACTAACATAGTACCCTTAGTATCCTCTGGTGGAAACACTGACTGAAATGTACTTCGTAACAGGTAAAGAGTAGCATGAAAACCCGTCAGATGTCGCATTTGAGGAAAATTAATGGCCTTGGTGAACCCGCATATTTCAATAGCTGAAATGTATTTTGTAACAGGTAAACAGTAGGAGATCAATGCACAGGCAATCTGACAGCCCTTGTTGATCNATCCAAGTTGGTAACCTTAATTTAAGTTACAAGACTCCTCTCAATTGACTTTCAAACTGGTTACCTGCGCGTGATTAATTACATTGAACTTCTTTATTCCCGAGTTTAACTTGCATCCCACCAGCTGCTGAATAATGGACTGAGCAATTGGTTAGCCCTGACTGGCGTGGACAGCACATGTACATGTAGGCGTATGTGAATTTCCTCGGCGAAGTTTCCGTTGGGGTCCCAAAGTCGGGAATCACAAAGAGGTTCTTGATTCCGTTTTGTGACCCTTTTTGACCCCCTCAAGGGTTGCAGTGTACATTTTGGGGAATGAAACCCATGCCGTTTTGTTGTACGCACTGAGACCTTTAATTTGATACCCATGTTGATATGATTTGAAGACATCAAATTTTTCACCCCTAACTGTTAATCCCTTTGGCCCCCTAAAAAGGACAGCCATCTTGGAAATGTGTAGGTTTTGTTTTGTGGTGACACGTTGAATATGTTCAGCATGTCCATCTTCATATAAAACAGGAGGAAATGTTTAGTTACTAGAACTACGCTGCAAAAATTAAGAAATAGCCATCTTTCCCAGTCATGTCATGCCTGTTAGTAAATCCCACTGTATGTGTGGGGAACCGCCAATAGTGGGCGAAGACTTTAGTGCGATGAAGCCAATAACTAAAGGCGCTGCTCCACTTGACGATTTTTTCGCAGAAGTTGGCTCTCAATGGGCAACTCAACTGCGAGCAGTTAGTGTTTGTGTCATGGTCTCAGCGTAAGCCGACAGGACACAAACAATGGTGAATTGCCCATTGTGAGCCATTAACTTCTGCGAGAAAACTGTCAAGTGGAGCAGGGCCTTAAGACTTATCAAGTAATGCCTCATACCAGCACTAACGAGTATAAGAACTGAGTTCCTCTCTTATCACACAAGTTTGCATAAGATCATGTTATATAAGTGACTCCCCAGTCCATTTCAATCAATATACCAAGCAAAATACTGGTCCATTTTCCAGAGTTCGCCCATTTATACAAAAGGTGAACGGAAAGAATTTCCAACCGCAGGGCAACTAAAACTAATTCGTTGCAAAGATAAAGTCTGAGATATGTCAATCATCGGAATCGACCGGTTGAAATTAATTAAGCAGATAGTGGCTGGCTATTAGCAGAGATAAGAACGAAGGAAATGAACGAACTATACGACTCTTCCTGATTTTGATACTGTCTTCATTCCAAGTTCGTTAAACATGTAGATTTCACTCATTGGACCAAAATCCCTGTCTGGGGTACCTAAATTGATTTCGCGAGGGCGTGGGTGGGTACCTCATTAATGTAGGGCTAAAGAATGGACAAGGTGTTCGTGGCTCGGTCGTTTTCTGATTCGAATCCACAAGTACATGTATGTGTTCAACAAGCCCATGAAAATAGGGAAAGCCTGTTTAAGACTGGTGGTTTACCTGTTGTGTGGCACGACTCACTTCCTTTCTTTGATATTATCGGTCGGGGTGACAGATTAGAGAAATAATATTAAATGATATACATGTACACTCGTCAACGCGTTTGGAGCCGCGGTGGTCTAGGGTTGGGTCTCTGGCTCCCAGGCTGTCGGCGGAAGACTTTGGGTAGGTCTCTTTGCCCACCTCCACTGAACTCCACCCAGGTGTGTGAGTACCTATCAGAAATGATTTAGGTTGGGCGATGAATGACTACAGCTCCTCTGAATTCTACTGAAAGGTTTCAGGATTGACCGGTGTTAAAGTGCATAGTCGGATAATATGGGCCGTATGCACGGGTCACACTTTCATTAAAGTCCGACTTTTCTCAATGCTTCAAGCATAGAGAAAGTCTAAGGACCGTATTCACGGGTCGCACTTTAGCCTAAAGTATAGCTAAAGTTAGACTTTCTCTATGCTTGAAGCATTGAGAAAAGTCGGACTTTAATGAAAGTGTGACCCGTGCATACGGCCCTAACTTTAGCTATACTTTAGGCTAAAGTGCGACCCGTGAATACGGCCCTAAGACCATTTAGTGGGGCGTTGCCGAACCCTCGCATTGGTATTTACGTATTCAAAGTAAGTGAGTCTAATATTTTTTTGTTTATTCTAAATGGAACAGTAAGTAGATACTACTCTGATACAGAGGCATTATAGTAAAGGGTAAATGGTTCGTAAAGGAATGAAAGCTGAGCGATTAATGTAAATGCATAAGAAATTCATAGGCCGATCCTTTTCTCCATTAGCCGCCATTTAAACGGTACTCTCTGCATTTATAAAACCGCTCATTCCATTGACGGCGCGCCTTTCATTGATACAAAATACTACATGTACTTTACATTAAAGATACCAAACTCCATGTCTCCTAAAACAGTTTTTGATTCACTTCTGCATTGAAATGATAGCCGAAAAGTTTTGATGGTAACAGTCCACTTCATTCTGGTTCAAATTGCTTGACACGACACGTATAGACCTTTCCAACAAAGATGGCGATCCAACAGTTCTCACCACGAGGCCAGAACCTTGCGCTGAGCTGGTCAAAGTGGTCCATGAGCACAAAATTTTTGGTAAAATAATTGTCTGAGAGGATGCGTTGGTAGTGTAGTTACACAGTATGTACACTCGTCCCCAGTGGCCTCGAGCATAATACTACGCTCTAAACCACTGGCCTAATCATGTTTCTGAACGCTAGATGGCGCAAACTGTCATCAACCAATCAGCGACCAGCATTTCACGCAACTAGGGGAAAACATGAAACATTTTCTTATTGGCTGATCGCTCATTGGCTGGTTGATCGAGCCCGTTCGTCAACAACTGGTAGTGACATCTAGTGTTCAGAAACGGACTTTGGCACCAAGTGTTTCAGTGGTTGAGGGTGACAGCTTCGAGCGGAGGCTGATACCACTGAATTATTGAGTGTATGTGGGAGCTAGTAGGCCACCATCTTTGTTGGAAAGGTCTATAATAATGAAACCTTCTCTCAGAACCAAGTAGGCCTAATGATGAGATACGCAGCAACCATCAAACACAGTGGCAGAATACTTTTAGAATCGCCGCCCATGATGTTCCGACACAAGTCGGACCGATTAAAAATTCTCCCACGTGATATCTGCCGCTATTCCAAATTCTCCTATGATATTTTCTACTCGAATGAGTACCATCGGGTATTAATTCAGTTCTATTCGACCCAACATAACACAATCTAAGGGATTACACCCCCCAGCAAATCATGTCCTTGGGAATTTGCTTTGGCTTCAACAGTTGGTACTAACGATATTTGCTCATTACATTATCATTCACTTTGACATTTCAATCGCTCGACGTTCAGGCAACTGCAATAAAATTTCATCTAATCAACACGGTTACTGACCATAAGCAAATATTCCCGACGTACCCCTTGATCACTCGCCATGAATTAAGTAGAAGAATATAGTCTTTTACTAAGTATTTCACAAGACTTACTTTCAGTGATCACGAGTCTCGTTGATTTGATAGTGTACCGGTAATCAAACACATTGAGTGGAACGAATAAAGTCTTAGTAAGTGCCTGCAGTTTTGTGCAGGGTCCTACATGCACTTGTAGCGTGGAATTTTAAAAAAAGCATTTACGCTTGTTTTTATTCATACTTCCCATAAGCACGATCGACGAGCTAAAAGACTTTTAAAAGTCGTTACCATTTTTGAACCATTATGATAGGCCTACATGTACTTCGGAAGTGTCGTAGAATTTGATGCTTCGCTGATATAAGGCCCCCAACAATGCATTAACGGATTAAGAGGGACCATTAAATTGGACCCTAGAGAGACAAAGACCATTAATCCTGTGACAAACAATAAAGGCGGGCATCAGGAAGTGGGGGTATTACGTTATCACGTACGTATGTAGAATCTAATGCCCACTCCTCCTGATGACCGCCTTTAAAGTTGGTCACGGGATAACGAATTTTGCTGTCTGCATCGAGCCGCTTTCAAAAGATGGAAAGGTCTTTGGGGGG
>NMRB01001348.1:47700-74392 GCA_002633025.1 Notospermus geniculatus
AGTGATTTCACCTTCATACAATTATACCTACATTCAATGTTCGTTGTTGGCAAGGTTGGTGTGACAGGTGTGGAATTGCCGATTGCAAAATATTCAATCGTCGTAATCAACGCCAGAAATGTCTACTTCATTACTTTGGGAATTGGAATAAAAGATAAGCAAAGCGAGTAAGGCTTGGTCTAATCCATGACTTCAAGCAGAAAATAAGAAGTACCGGTAAATGATATTTTTTTTCGGAAACACAGAAAAGAAAATGAATATACGCTTAGGCAAACCATGTCCGTTTTGTCTGGCAAACAAATTACTCTAATGACCTTAAGTAAGATTGGTTGGCATGGCTACATGATGCACAATTTTTACAGCGGGCGGCAAAATCTTGTAGAAAATCTAACACCACAAAAGTTTATTCTAATCTTACATGTGCTTGACTGAACATTGTCAGTTAAAAGTTGGCTACTAGTTAAAAGTTGGTTCATCAATTCAAACAAATTCGTCGAATAGCTTCGAGGCAATAGCAAAGTCTTAAATATGAAACGCAATATCGTAATGGATTCCTGAAATCGCGGGTGCCCATCCTTTCAATTCTTCTTTGCCAATAAGGAAAAGACTAATATGAGATACAATCCGAATGTAAAGGCATGTAATGAAAGAACTGAAGCTCTGGTTACAATTATAACAAGTCTTACGCTGAAATGACTCGCCGTTGAATAGGCCACTCTGGTCGGTTTGTCATTGTTTTTGAACCGCATATAAAACATGCGATTTTGAAGATGATACCCTCTGAAAAAATAAGTGGTTGGCAACTCAGCGTGTACATTGCAAAAGAAAACGCCAGTGTCTTCAAATTGGAATATAGAATTTTCTTGCTGTCATGCTACACTTTGCGTGTTACTCTTGATATAATGTATCATGCTATTGATTTTTAGCCCCTGGTGACACCACAGCTCAGCTAATTCGAAAAAACCGTTGAACTGAATGACAGCTTCATTGGTTCGCTCATATTTACCAGCTTCGTCTTCACGACCACGAAACATCAAAATTGTCCTTCGCAAATTTCAGTTAAAGGAAAGTGTCGCTAATGGAATCACGCTCCCGGAATAAATATTAGTTCGGCCAGTTTTCTCAACTCACATTGCTTAGTGACAAGTAAAACTGGCCAGTTCTGGAATTTGATCTCAGAGGTGGAATACGAAAAACTAATTAAATTTGCACTGTCATATTTTGCTGTTTAAGTTTCACCAGCGAGGTTTCATTTATGGTTTCCAAAATGGTTTGGGGCGTCACGTATTATATACCGTAGAATCACCTTTCTCCGGTCACTTCATTATAAACTTCAAAGTTCAATGGGAAACGCCTTCGTCACCGCGGAGTCATCGTCACAGTGGCATGACTTCACCTGGGACTACATGGCGAACTGTCACTGGCCGCTCACGAAAATGGGCATGAACAGCCAATGAATAATTAGAGGCCTTGCATATTTGACACTGACCGGAGAAAGGTGATTCTACGGTATATTATGGTAATGCCCCCAGCAGTAGTAAGAATGCAGCGCCAATTGAAAATCAAATGAGATCCCGTCTTTTTTCTGTGCTGAGAGAAGTAATTTATGAGGTTCGTGCCGACTTCTCGATTCCACCAATGAAAAAGAAATTTAAAAAAAATTCTTTTCGGAGTTTAGCATAAAATCACGTGAAGGAATAAAAATACTGCCTGTTAAAATAAAAGTACGTCTATTCTGCTCTTATCAACGCAGAAAAAAAGGGCCAGTAATGCGATTATATTGAAAAGGATCGGGTTTGTAATTGGTAGTAGAAAAAGTCAACCTACATGTATACCAAACAGATTAATTATCCGGCATCTCATCCATTTGTCTTGCACGAATTTAGCTTAGTATACCTTCTATTTAGGGGACAGACTGACTACTTTGCCAAATGTTAAAACCCTTTTACACGGATAAAGAAAAGCTTGTGTATTGGTGGTTTTTACTTCCATTTAGTAGAATATATAAAAGTGTGGGCGAACATCTCGTAAACTGACGATGCTGTATCAGAGCTCAGCGCCAGGTTCAGAATGTTGTTTTTCAATTCTCTGGTTGAGAGGGTTCAGAGTACAAATATTCCACTCTTTAACCTTTTCAATAAATGAAAAAAAAAACAAATAAATAAATAAATAAACGCTTCATAAATAGTTTGGCAGTTTTGAGAAAATCGCATTTTATAAACGTTCAGCGAACCTTGACGTTCAGCGAACCTTAAAACCCACACAACACGAAGTTCGATATTCTCTTAACTAAAAGGTCGGATTGTGATAATGGATTCTCAGCATGTGACACCACCATCCTATAAAACGATCTTCCGCTGGTAATTTGCAAGTTTCCGTCTGTAACAATTACCTTCCCTTAAACGTATTCAGCTCAGTTGCGAATGCTGGAAGGGGGGGGGGGCGCTTTCACGTAGGGAAGCATCTCACTGTCCCAGGGGACATTTTCTTTCACCCTGCCGCTAAATAATCGATTTCCTATATTCAGTGCTCGAAGATTGATGACGACACCATATTGATACTTCGGTTCGGCAGTACGGAGCGATCTTAAGGTCAAAGGTACTTTTCAAAAGTAACTCACAAAGCGGTCAATTAAATTCAGTTTTCTCCTTTGTTTGGCTACACAGATGAGATAAATAGGGGTCTAGTTAATAACTTTCACTTTGTTTTTTTGCTAAATATGAAAATTTAGGAACTCTGGATATGTTTGTTTCGTGAAACAGTGCGTCCAGGAAAACATGCACTTGGCATCGTATGCTAAGAGTTGATAGTTAAGCAACTTAACAACTTGCATGTGGAAATATTTCAAAGTAAAGCAACAGTTTTTCAAATATAATGACATAACATAGGCCTTACGACACCGTGCAAACCCAACATTCCTTTCTCTAAAATTGAACCATAATCGCCGAGGTAACTTTCATGAACGCCCACTGGTCTACCGTGCAACCCAGGACCCATGTTCCCGAAGCCGTCGTATGGTTAACGATACGCTATGTATTTTTCCAGTTTTAACGACATCGTTAACCTAACGACGGCTTCGGGAACATGGGCCCTGGTCGGGTCAACTATCGATTGCGCTACGAATTAACTTACCAAACTTGATATCTTTTTTGAAGAAATCGGTGAAAGGATTGGTCATTTTCAATTTCATAAGACGACAACAGTTTTTCTTCGCAAAAGCCAATATAATTGAATATGTCAAAAATAAAGTGCAAAACATCATTGAATTCGTTGAAATGAACATAGCATGGACCTACCTTGCCAATCCTGTCGATAGATTTAGTCCTTCTTAACTATATATCCTCAGTAATTGAGTCCACTTCCCTCCGTATTGTATTGAATCCGCTGAAAGGAGAGAGTGAAATGTCTATTGAGTTGCTTGATGCTCGGAACATCAATGCCAGCGCTGATCAGGATGTGCCGCCGACCAGGCGACGGATCCAGCCTGATCGTGGGGTGACGACGGTTAGACGTAGATCATGGTTGAGGACAGGGGATGGGGAGATTGTCTTCGAACGCGAATTGGAAGTATAGGAATAAGCTGGAAATATAATGCAGGCGATCATGAAGAGGAACTGCGATAGACGGACTAGGGAATGTATGGAAGATATTTGGAATTTGGCAGGATTATGCGTTGACTGGAGGGCTGTATTTGCTTGGTGAACACAATGCATGTGCCAAGTGACGATCGGGGATTTGGTTGGGGTATAGGAAAAGGATTGCTTTGGGTTTATTATATGATTGGTTAGACTAGAGCAGAGTCTGCGGGGAAAGCTGGCGTGAATGCGTAGCCAACTTGTTGCAGACGGAGATCGATTTACGGGAGGGGCCATGTACTCTACTTGAAGCTGAGGTCGATTGCACATAATCATAAAGGAATCAACCATAAAGGTTTAACTGCGAACGATGAGCTTACTGAGGGAGACACTTCCCTTGTTGCCACCAGATGTCTCTCACTGCCTGAATTTTGGCTTTACGTAATAGGCACGAGCTTCAACTTTTTTTGTGGTGAAGAGGTACATGAAAACATGATGCTTTGAATTCCATTTCTGACGATAACTGAGCTATTTTCAGCACAATTAGTGTTCCATGTACAAATGTACGTCAGCCTATTCAAGTGTACACCGATGACCCTGAACACACATCGTTCGTGGGGTTCTCATTAATTCAGACCTTTTGTATCATAAGATCAACTACCGGTAGTCGGAATTCAACAAAATTTGCAGTGAATGTGCAGAAGGGTCTTGCCCATCACATGGAAACGTCAGAATGCAAATCTGTTGGGTTTTAAAGGCATATTGTCCACATTTATAAAATGCTAAATTTGTCAGTTGAACCTTTATGGTTGATTCCTTTATGACATAATGGATAATGCTAACGCGTACCAAAACCCTTATAGATGTACACTGTTAAAAATACTGTAGATTTTACAGAAAAGTGCCTGAAGCAGAGTCCCCAGAACTGTTCTGTAAAATTTACCGGTGATCTTACCATAGATTTGCATTAAGGTGGATACCAATGCATGTGCATTCATTCTAGTCTCTCTGTTGGAGGAAAAGTTGCCAAATTAATTTCACTAATATCACCAATTACAGAATTGTTCTGGGGACTTTGCTGCAGGCATTCTGTAAAATCGACTGTATTACAGTGTAGGCCATGAGAGATAATGCTAACCACTTCCAGGCCGAAATGTAGGATCCAGAAAGGTCAAGGCTTTCCGTAGACTGCCTGCATTTTGAATCTGCTCGTAATTTGGCACGTCTATTATCCCACCAGGCAAACCGAGTATCCAATAAGATAAATCCCGGGATAAATCGTCGTATCCCATACCAAGAACACATTAGCGAAAAGAAAAACAAGCAAGGAGCAAAAAGAGAATTCTGGTAAGCAATGTTTACACGCCGCAATTCTGGCAGAGTGATAGAATTAACCGTCACTAGATCATCGAAATAGTCTCATTCCTTCGTTTTTTGCATCATGTTGAAATATTTAATTGAAATCTGGGCAGTATATCTCACAGCAGGTGACAATTTCTCATGACAGATTCGATGCTCGCAAATATTTTCTTTTTGTTATACAAAAATAGGAGACATTTATCCGTTTTTATCAAGCGTTAGAACGGTAGTTGGAAGTCCCGAAAGGCCAATTTACGAAGCAATAGGGAAAACTAATATTGAAACCTTCGTGGAAGGCAAATTTATTGGGCCGTAAACTCTGCAGTAGTTCAGATAACACAAAAAACATTAACTCGCTCATCATTGGTACCGTCCCAACGTCTTCAGATCCTCGTATCTCAGTCCTATTTCGTAGTTCTGCGTTTCATGTCAAGAACAACAAGGCCAAACGCCCATGCCCTACTCAGGAGTGCTGCCTTTCATATGTCAAGAACAACACGGCCAAACGCCCATGCCCTACTCAGGAGTTCTGCGTTTCATGTCAAGAACAACACGGCCAAACGCCCATGCCCTACTCAGGAGTTCTGCGTTTCATGTGAAGAACAACAAGGCCAAACGCCCATGCCCTACTCAGGAGTTCTGCGTTTCATGTCAAGAACAACACGGCCAAACGCCCATGCCCTACTCAGGAGTGCTGCGTTTCATGTCAAGAACAACAAGGCCAAGCGCCCATGCCTCAGCTGGCAGGCATCCGTACCCCGATGATTTTCACATCGATTCCCGTTAGCAAGTTATATACACGATAGCTGAGGCTGACGACGTTTGTAACGATATTTCGCTGAAAACGATTGATCTAGATCAAGGTCGGGTGTTCAAAGTTTTATTTTCAACATTTCAAGACGAAAGAAATTTCTCAATCAATTTTTCCAACTCCTTACATGTACGTGTCGTGTTGGGAATGTCAACAGCGAAAGGCACCCACGTACATGTAGTTTTATATCCAGTCGGAGAAAACGGTCTCGATTGACGGTGCGGATCGCAGATCACTTGGGCTCTTCTTGTCAACATATTATGTACATGCGTGATAATTTGGATTGTATGTTCCCAACGGAATTGCATTTCCAACAGACTAGTCTTGCTTCTATTAAGGACTTCGTAGCGGAAACAAATTCGGACGTAGGTCGTTCATGGCAAATGTCCTTTTGCCAGTCGTTCCCAATGTTGTATCGGGTTCATTCCCATTTCCCTAGCTTGCTCTCACCGTAACCGTACACACCTAACCATCAGAGTGCGAATTGGGAATCGGCGAAATAGGAAGACACCAGCGTGTCAGTGAGGATTCCCTATTTAAATTGCTGAAGTTATTGCTGCCCGATATTTCGCACTATTCATGGGCACTGAGAAAAAATACCCATCTTAATAGTCAAGAGATATTGTATTTTTTTCATCAGAGCTCTAATCTTGCCGAAGCAAATGATGGTCTTTTGGCAATAAAACAGTTTTAATAACTAATAATCCTGCTGGAGGGCAGACGGCGACCTTTGATGTACATCATACCGCCGGCGAAAAGAAAAATTGGCTTTATCAAGAAATGAAGCACGATGATCAGCAGAATATGGCTTATTTTTCATATAAATTGCCCAAGGGAGAATTCGAAGTGGAGGAGTTTGCCTGCTGGTGTCGTATTGAAGGCTATGCCGATCAGGTAACAGACAAGGTCTCGATTAATTGCAATTTTTCTTATTATTTTTAAGTCACTCCTTCAAATACCGAAGGCATTTTTGCTGCTCAAAACTTACCGAGAGGGCGTTAACTCTTAATCAAGATAATAGCCGACTGGCGACCCCTGGGGTGAATAGAAACATTGGCTTCATATTGATTTTGAGGCCAAATTGCCGTCGTTTCCTCATCACCCAACCTATCTTATCCAGAGGTCGCGTCTTAGAAAGTTGATTAAAGCTAGATCTCTCCCAAAGCTGAAGAGAACTGCCCGGCAGGAAGTCGGGTGAATTAGTGTCTTCAAACAGATATAGAATTTGCTTATTTTTGGTTTCTTTTATACGTATGAAATGAAGTCGACCAGCGCGGAGATGTTCAATGTCGAAACTCGTTTTTTACCAGTCACGGCATTCCGCGATATGGAATCACCCCCCTCCCATTTAGTATGGAATCCCCCCCCCCCCATCTATGTGTACACTAGCGCCCACACCACCCTTGCTCTCATTCGCAAAAGATCGTCGTTCAGTACTTCAATAAAGTGTGTGATGTAAGACAGTGCTGCAGCCGATGCCACATTCCTATGATTTATAAAATGATACGTTAATGAATGTTGTTTTTCAACGAATGTAACATCATGTATTTTATACATGCGGTTCATTTATTTTGAAATTAATGAACTGTTTCTGAAGTACATTGTAACCTAAGCGTCCTATGTTTTTTTAATTACACGTACATGTACATGTATCAACATAGTAGGGAGATCCAAAGTGTTCCCGAATGCAACTGTACCCGAAATGGACATCAAATATAAAACCCAAATGCGTGGGACATAGATAAGCCCCTAGGGAATTATCAGTATCATAGCCTAAGCGACGACCAAAGATTCCAGACGGAAACTCTAGTAAGAACTCATTACAGTAATGACTTCGTAAAAAATAATTCGTCTTTGTATGATTACATCAAACCCTGTATGACGTGAATTGGAAGACTCGTTGACAAGAACGTTCTTTTTTATCCGTCTGGACTCTCGCGCCAGTTTCCGACGTCTGCTTATCCTCTGTGGATTTGATACATGTTTACCTAAGCGGCATCTGGCTCGTAGATCTATTTTTTATATTCCACATTATGTTTTGAACGAAGAATACGTGATCATTGCGTTTGTCTCTCATGAATAGCCGATCCCGGGGGCATTACAACGAATATCTGTCTTCCTCTTAGATTTGCTAGGTTTGCTAAGTAATTAAAACAGGCCTCCAAAAGTACGTCCTCGATTAGCTGTGACAAACATTTATAAAAAACAACCCGAGTTATCCATAAATAACGGCGACGAATTCGAATAACAGCTAGAGATTGGTTCCAAATCTCACCGCTAGGACTATAGAATGAGATCGGCATCATCACGTGATCGGCCGAAAAGCAGCCGATAGAAAACGCCGTTGATTGGTTGAAAAACTTTGATTGGCCTTGGTGACTGCTGGTGACCAATGAAAACGCGTCTTTTGGCGATCACGTGATAATTGACGACAGGTGATGTCAATCTTAGTACGTATCACCCTTCGCGCAAGAAACTTTGATCGGCAAAGTTCCAAGAGGAACAAGATCCTGATGATGATGACGACGACGACGATGATGATGATACGTATAGGCCTGGTCCTAGCGGTGAGGTCGGGAACCAATCTAAATGACAGCCAGCAACGGCAGAAGCGGCCGAGTTTATAAGATAGACATCGAACATGTCGAAGCAGCGTCCGTGTTGTCAGGTTGCCAAAAAATTAAAGGTCAGGCGTTACCACTGGTACATGTATAAAAGGTCAAAGCACCTCGTCGTCTACACTCCCCTAGCTATTCTGTTAAAAAAACACAGGAAGGCTGTTTTAAGCTTGTATTCTGTGAGATCACTGAAGAAGAAGCTTAATTGATATTGGGTTTAAGATATTAGTGCCTGAATGTGAAAGTGATATAACGTGCGAAAAAAATCCCAGACGAACGCAATGAAAATCACCCAGGCAAAAACTCTAGTCAATTGTTGTTCGTGATTAATTTGTTTCTGATTAACTTTCCAAGCATCGTGGAGTCTACCACCGCTGCGCAGTTGAGCTGAAGGCGGCAAGGGTCCTGGATGTATGGGCGGTTATATCCACAAAAACGACGTTGTAAGTCATGATCTCTGGTCGTTGTGATGTGGGCTCGAGTCGAAGCCGAGGAGAGCCACCGATATACTCTGTATATCCGCCTGTCAATGAAACCTGCTCGTCACCACCCACGCAAAGGATCAATCAGCCCGGGACTGACGAATGACAGGCAAATGGCGTCTACCTTCAAATCCAGGACAAAAAATTCCCGCGATTCGTCTCCATTGGCCGACGGCACCTCAAAGTTCGAGCAGGAAAGTCGGGGCTCAAAGCTAATGTAGACTACACATAATGGACAATGCTAAATCTTACACAAACCGATCTCGGCATAATGCTACCCTTAGGCCTAGTTATAGGACACAATGCGGCCAGTTTTTAGGCCTACATGTATTTTTCACCCAGCAGAAACACACACTTTTTTCATGATACACCAAGAACCCTTTTTTCGGAAATGTTTCCAAAGCTGATTTAAAACGCCATGACGAAACCAGCTATGACAGGGAAATATTGGATGACGATACCTCCCGGCTAAATATCCCTAATGCCATTAAGGTAAATATCTCATCATATCAGACCCTGCAGGTCCTCCCCTCACGTTGCTTACCTGATTGAATACCGCTGTTTCTTGCACATATGACACTGAAAAAATTCCATATACATGTAGTTAAAAGGTTTACTGGGTCCCATGTTATTTATCTAATTCGCACGGTTCCCAAATCAACAAAACCCTCGCCTCAGCCCATGCAGGTCTTTGTAAAAACGGTTGCCTGGGAGAATGATACAAACTACATCATGATGACATAAATGTGAAAGTCTTTGAATCAAACTTTTCCGTTGGTTCTTGTCTTTTGTATGTTTGTAAAACTGTCACGAAGTCAAAAGCCGCTGATAGCTCTCAGCAGCAAAAACGCCTCGCTGGGATGCAAAGATCTTTCGCGAAACTGCTACTAATGATGTTGTCCATTTGTGACAGCGTTTGAAATACCTTTAGTTAATGCATTTCATTTCTCCTGGGAGTAATGGGTTCATAAAATGTTTGTAAGACGATGTAACGTACATCACGAATACATCGTTACTGTTCGTGCGATTATTGTTATGAATATGGAGCTCAGTCTAAATACTACCTTGTAGCAACCATGATTAAGCCCAAATATGGTGCTGGTTGGCTAGCTCATTTAGCTGTATACGACAAGGCTATTAGGCTCATGTAGTACACGCGAACCGGTGCAGAGACAAGAGACTTGATAGGGAAACCTGTACGATAATTGGGAATCCCTCCTAGTGATAATGACAAGTGTGCTGGGCGCCGAGGATATGTTTGTGGTTCAAAGACCAAGAAAACATCGTCAAAACAGAGGCCCTAGGGAGAACTACATTGCCGAAGCTGACATCCCTAAATTCGCGTAAGTTACGCGGAGCCGTAGGGATGTCAATATTGTGGTCTATACTGTATCAGTGCAGATTTACGATCTGCGCAGGTATTTCAAAACCACAACTGTCCGTTAGAAAGTTTGTCCTTAAATTTTGAAAATTTCGTCTCCTAGAGGGTCGGAACCTAGCACAATACGGTGTTCTCGCAAAGACCCCGAAACGCCAACGCGAACGCCAAACTCATTGTTCGATGTCACGAAGAGCGCACCGAACAAAAGGATAGACGTTCGTGTTGGCGTTTCGGGGGTTTTGCGACGTCATTACGTTGCGTGCATGGTGGTCCTCGATTCCGGCGACACGCAGGTTTTTTTCGCAGCAGGGGCTCCTGTGACGCGGATGTTCTGTCTATTGTCTTCGATTCTTCCGCATCGATAGTTGACTTACTATTCATGCCGAGGAAGATATATCAATCTACTTTTTATCTTGACCGTGAATGACCGGCCATCATGGCCACTGTACCCACACCCTCGACCTTGACGCAGGGCCATCTCTTTCATCAAGTATGCACAACCTCAAAAGTCATTCATTTTATATTCTTCTCACCCCTCCTGCGGAAAAAACCCTGAAAGCTTGTGGACGTTCGGCCTCAGCGTGTCATGGTTTTTGTGTCTGCAAAAACAAAGTACTAATGGAAAAGGTTTAGGGTCGCCGTATTTTTTCAGACACCGCTTACATAAAAAGAATATATTATACTCTGAGACGGAACCGCACCATTAACACTGACTTAACTCCATCGAAAAGAAATCGTGCATTGATAAAATCTCCAGTATAGTCTAACGCTGCGCAACCTCAGTTATCCCAGACATGGCCCCGGGGCCCACAACTCCATGGAAAATGTATGAAACAAGAGCAGGCCGGCAGTGCGTGGAAAGGGAATTTATAACATCAGAGTTTTGAGGTTGATTCACTTATTGATGGTTTTTGAGGGTAGGTTTGGTTTCAGCTGATGCTTTAGAAGGTATGAGTTGATGCCAATGCAATGTAAAAACTAATAAGCTCGAGAAACCCATGGGAATGGGTTCATTCCTTGTCCCCTATCTGGACCCGTTTGCCATGGGTACAAGAGAATGGGTTCATGGTACCTAGAATATTTGTTCGTTGGGTATGAAACGAATAGGTCCTTAGGTTGCAGTAACCCACAATGACCAGTTACATAGGTCACTTTTGCCCATCTACGATTGCTACCCGTGGGGTGCTGGCACCAATGAGCAGCTTTTGGGTCCAACCTACTTCTAGGTTTATGCCACCCAGTTGGGTCATTTGAACCCATGGCAAAATCAGTATTTGTAACCATGGGACGGGACGATTTTTGAACTCTTGGCTGTATTTTGATATTCAGTATGCTGCTGCAGACCTCGGGAATATGGAATCCATGCTATAATGGCGACCAAATCTCTGAGACAAGAATAATCACCAGGAGAATAAATTGTCTGATGCTCAGCCAGCAAATTCATCGGATTCTCTTCAGATTAGGCCAAATCAGCCCCAACACGACTCGTATCTCATAGCATGAGATGGATGGATGTCTTCCTCAGGTCATTTGTCGCACGTATTACCGTATTTACTAATCATTTTGTCTGCTTGCACAAATGCATCTCTCTGATCACATGAGGCTGGGGGGGGGGGGGCATTTTCTCGGCTAACATTTCGTCGATGGACGAAAACGACACGTCAGAACGCGCGGCATCACTCAATCATCGGAAACGTGGATCAGATATGTGATGTTTGTCATATAATAATAAAGTATATAAAGTCAATTTCCAGAATATCAGTCTTTTCTAGAGTTTCAGATTGCAAAGTTCCAGCCTGAAGAAGACCCCGCTTGGGGTCGAAAATTTGCTAAATATTCTGGAAATTGACTTTATATACTTTATCATATTGTGTGTCGATTTTTGTGCTCGCCTTCTCTTTGGATGTGTGTCATATAAAATATTATTTGGCTTTACCGTCACACCTCAAAAACTGATGGTTGATGGTATTCTGAACACGTTAGGACTGAGCTGGTGATGTGTGAGCCGAGTAGCAGGTTTGGCTTCCTTCGAAACAGAAACCTTTCATGAACTGCACCGTGATTTTGGAACAGTCCGTAAGATATTCTTTGCAGTCCTTTTCCCGAGGAAGCTGAAGCCTGTTTTACCGGCGTTAGAGCAGGCTTCCCTGAATTATATTACTGTTACCTTAAAAGTGTCGCTGATCACGCCATGGGCATTGGCACTATAAATATAGCACACGAGACTGATTGATTTCACACTACAATGAATTTTAGAGTGCATTTCTGATTTATACGACTTATATTTGGGTTGGCTAGTAACGGCCACAAATGCCAGCTATATTAAGTTCATCTCTAACAATACGTATACGTCTAGACGTAACGTTCGTCTGACTCAGTAATGACCAAAGTTTTACCACCAAGGGGAAACTTCCGATAAAACTTCGCATACGTAAGTATGAAGACGGCCGGCGATGAATTTATTTTCCTCTAAATTTTAATCGATCACATGCTGCTGAGACAGAGAACATATCGGAATGATAGCATCTGAGTGAAAGCCCACCTGAGCCGACAGATAATGGGAAGCCGATGATGATTTTTCACCCTCGCCAATGTGTCGCCCGTTGTTTTAAGGAGATTGGTAACTTGGGAAGTACGTACAATGTAGCATGTCAGACATGTTTATACCGATTAAAACTACTTCTAACTACTTTTTTTACTGCAATTCGTTGTAACTAATAGTCAATATGGAGGTCTCGCAAGCGCCCGGTTAGGCCCTCCCACGACGTTTATCTATTGTGTGGGTATACCCAAACAATAGATAAACATCGTCGTATGGCCTAACCGGGTGCTTGCGAAACCTCCCTACTCTTTGTCGACGAACGACGCATGAAAAATGATGTTAGCTGTCATTTGTGGGGACCCCAGGTGGGGACATAAAACTTTCATCTGAGCCCTGAAACATAAAAAAACTCACCAAGCCACATCAGTTGGTGCAAAAAATCTTGACTCTCATTCAAGTGATGTCATGTACTAATATACATTGTACGTGATCACAATCACACGGCACAAATCTGTGACCAAATCGGCAGATATTTTTACTCTTCGTCATCGAAGTACTCTCATCATTTCAGTCACGATGCGGCCACAAGGCCACTGTCGCTTGGCATGACCAGTCACCCATCACGACCGAAACTGCTAAAGACAACAGTTAAATAGATTAGTAACCTCTGGTAAACAGGCAACATACACGGGGCCGAGATCTATTTAAAGCATTTTACATTACGAGTGTTGACTCTGCCACGCTCTCGCCATTTCAATCAAGAAAGCGGCGATCGTGGGGTTCTGTCAATATGTATTGGACGATTAATGTCACGAAAACAAATGAAGGGCATGACATCAGCATGACAATATAAGACATCCTAGTCGAGAAATAAAAACATTTGTGTTAATATTTACCCCCTCAGCCCCGAAGGTTAAAGGAAGACAGCTATCGAAAACTACGGCCATCACGCCATCATCAAGATGGCTGCCATGACGGCCATTTTGAATTCCCTTTCCGGAAGATAACTGACGCATAGGGCTGAGAGTTAGTCATCTCCCGCTTTAAATTGCAGGGCTATTTTCTTAACATTCTTGTCATTTTCTTCCAAAGAGAAGGCGAGCACAAAAATCGACACACAATATGATAAAGTATATGGAGTCAATTTCCAGAATATTTAGCAAACCTTCGACCCCAACCGGGGTCTTCTTCACGCTGGAACTTTACAATCTGAAACTCTAGAAAAGACTTGTCATTTTCTTGATATCTCTGGGTTATTCTACCTTTACTTCACGTCATCGATATAAATCCTGGCTGAACTGAGCGTTCGCGGGTGACTACCAGCGTCCGCGACATGGTTTGCTTTTGCCGGCCTTATGACAAAATATTGACAGTGCGCTATTGGATAACAAAACGAGTTCTGTCATAATCACATTCAGTATACATAAAAAGTCGATACCGATATGAAGTGTAACACCTGCGTCCCTTATTTTTGCCAACGAGAGAAATTCGAACCGTTATGGTTTAACGCCATGCTTCTTGAAATAGATGTTTATGGTCATTTTTAAGTATTTCTGTTCCTATTCGAACGGAGAAAAATGCTCCCATGCTTCCCTCATTGCTTTTGGTGCCTCCTCATGTGGGTCTCTGAAAGCTATAGGGCTTTTGTGTTCAGCCTGTGGGCCTTTACAGCGGTTTCCGATCAAAGGTGTTCCAATTTGTTGATACACTTTAGAATCGGTGTGTACCTCTGCTTCTTGTGCCAAAAACTGAATCAGGCCGATAAACCTGTCATTACTAATTCCTGGCCAACACTCGAGTACAATAATTTGATTAGACTTTCACCTTCTTCTATCATGAGAACGGCATATTGCCCATATTACAGGTCTCTCGCCTGAGCGACCTTGCGTGATATGATTCTCTCCTCCGGTGAAGCACGGGTCTACGTGAGCAACAGAGTATAATTTATCACCGTGTAACTACGTCAGAGGGATTAACTCACGAGGCTCCAAGGAGACTAACGCCAGACAGGGTCGCAAATCGATCGTGACTACCTCGATAACCTCCGTGTCATCTCCCGGGACATCTCCCCGATCCTCTCGATCAATCCACCGTTTTCTTCAGCACTCGCAGATTCTGCTTTTGTATGCGACGTCAATCGTGGACTTGTGTGTGAAAGAGCTCAATATAACTGTGGACTACACGTAACTGAGAATGTCCCCAATTGGAAGCCCGACAGATGACAACATAAATGTAAATCATGCAATGACAAAATGAATGCAGTTTGGATAGGATCCAATCTAATGTCCCCAGTTAGTTGATATGTGACGGACAGGTCATTTCCATACCGACCAGTTGGGGACAACTGGCATATACATGTACATGTACATGTAGGCCTACATAAACACGAAATTAATGAGTGTCCCCATTTGTTTAGTGTAAGGTGATGTGTCCCCTTCGACACAAGATACACGTAGGGTAAAGTCGCCCTTCGGGGTCACATCTCTGTTTCGAGGGTTGCTTACCAGCCTAAATATTGTGCTGTGCCATCATTACCACAGTGAGTTGTTGGCTTGACCAGCGGCTCCTAATCGAATTCCATTCCCCTGGACAACAATGTCGTGACATATCTACATATTTCTCCGTAAGACATGCTATCAGGAGGATATGTTTATTGTCAGTGGGGCACGAGGGGATTTGCATCCTCTTTTCTGAGAAGTCACGCAAATCGCTCTTCGACCATTACCGAAATATAAGGGAAGTTCTAGCCACCGAAAATCAGGTGTTACCTAGCAGAGTTGAGGTGGCGCACATACATGTACATGTAGGTTGGGGTCATGGAAGGCTGATCTCACTCAGAATTCACTGAGATTAATAATATGTGTGCTACCATCTTTTAAAGGAGCACGGTATTGGATCTCAAATGCGTTATTTGACTGCCGACGTAGAGGGAGCCACCTAGCGGCAGTAAGACGAACTACAAAAATGCATTACAAAATGTACGTAGTAAATCGGGTCAATTCGCCGACACGTAGTTAGCCCCTTGGTTGGAGAGTGGCGCGGTGGCGCCGGCTGTCGAGAAAAAGTAGCAATACCGTGCTCCTTTAATATGTGTGCTACCGATTCACGACTTTTGGCCGCCGTCAATACTGACAACGATTTTCCTTGTCCAAACCTTTGACAAGTCAGTAATGAAGACACCTCATGCGGCATAACATTATTGGCAAAGACGCATGTCAGGATGTATTGGAGATACGATACGATACGAAGACGTGGTCAATGCCGCTCAGAGTGTTAGGCGAATTAGATGACGATGTTACAAAAACAGGAACAGGTCTGATGTCATGTCCGATAAACGGATTTGATGTTAGTATGTTGTGAGTAACTGCTCGTATTAACCCAGTTGTTGGTGACAATGCCGTAATGAGTTGTAATGAAGTCTTAGATGTTATTGAAAGAAAAAGGATGGTCAACAGATCCCGTATCCTTCTGGTGGTCAAAGTCCAATTATGGCATCGCTGGTGTAGGAAATGTGTAATGAATAGGTCACATGATATTTATTTACGAAGCCGAACATTTGCCAGAATCGTTGATTGGCTAATGGACTTAGCAATTGCAGATGATGTTTGTTATTCATGGCATACGCATCGGATATGTGACCGGATTGCATTGTTCAGCGACCGGTCGAATCAGGCAGCGTCAAGAAAGAAAGGTAGGGAGCTCTCAGGAGTATTGGACAATGGCAGGGAATCATTACTTTGTTTAGGAGCAGTTATTTGCTTGGGTTGCGTTTGATTTCCGTTTCCTTGGTGGAAACATCTGAGACAAGTACATGTAATATGGCATTTTGACTGTTTCAGCCTGTGGGAAACGACAATCGAGAAACACGTACCGCGTGAATTCTGAAAATACAAGAAAGCGGCCGTCGAACGTAGGCCATTAACCGCCAAGAAGTCTGTGGCTCTCAATCCTAGAGAAATGTACCCGACCTTTTACCACCGGAAACTACTCCATGTTCCTTCCTCTCCTGACGCCGGCTTAGGCTAACAGGGAAACATTATTAGGATGTCATTTGTGTTCTCGGGTTCAGATGATGTTTGGCGCCTTAAACTGTGCATTTGAGTACTTCTCTTGCAGAAGTCTTGTTCCTAAGCCATCAACGACGCGAAGATCGCCCGGGAGAGAGAGTGTTCCCTGTGGCTTCAAGGGGACTACTCAGTACCAGTTGTGGATGATTGGAAAGCCGACTGGGTTTACCTGACCACCCTTGAAGTCCACAGACTACTCAAAAAAATGGGAAACGTGAAACTGACGGCCTTTGGGCCCGTAGAAATTCACAAGTGTCATGTTGGGGACGTTAGGGAATTTTCGCAAAGCCCCCAAAACGCCAACGCGAACGTCCAATCCATTGTTCGATGCCATGAAGAGAGCACCGAACAAAAGGATAGGCGTTGGCGTTGGCGTTTCGGGGGCTTTGTGAAAACTCCCTATTAAAAAATAGCACACGTACATGTATAGTACACAACAGGAGAGATAAAGAGGTCAGATTTTCTGTGGTTCCCCACGTACTCCCATCGAATGACAAAGACCCCCGAAGCCATGAATGTCCACCTCTCACTAGAGTCAGGCCGTGAGTACCCGGGCTGTTGAATTATCTGAGGCTGTCAGCGGCCATGACTAGTACTAATTACTACTTACATGTAGTAGCCGTGCCTACTCTCCAGGGATCGGGAAGTCACTTTCACAAGCCAAGGAAACCAACAAGGCGAATTGCCCATTCAGAGAATCATCGAGAAAACTCTCACATAGAGTAGCGCCAAAAGTTATTGCATATACATGTACATGTACTTAAGTCTATCTCACATGAGTAGTGATGCCCCATCACAATGAGCTAGTTCTCAGTACGTTATTGAAAATGTTGCCGAACGCGCTCAAACTGTGTGCGAACGGAGTGGACGTTGTGGCAACTTTTTACAGTCTTTTTACGAACTTCTTGGACGAGCTCGGACGGGAAGGGTGCTCCAGAACTTCGAGGCATTATTTGGCCAATGTTCCACGTTCTAGCCCGTTTTACGATTTTTTTAGGACGGGGCACAGGGCAGGACGTTTTGAGAGCTACTTCAGTGTGACAGTACCCTTAGCGGCCAACAATGTATAACAGGGGGCATCGTGTTACTCAGTTACGTGTTGCTCACTTAGGCTTCCAAATGAGCCAACTCAGTCTGACCATTTGTCGCGAGGTTACGCCTTGAAATTCAATTATGCATGGTGGAAGTCATCAAGATAGTTGTGATCAATGATTAATACCAAGCCTTGACTCGCGCTTTGAAATAGTTTCCATAAATGCATGGGAGCTCAGTGAAACACAAGCTATTGATGACATTTTCTGAATTCCATCTGTGGAGCTAACGATGGATCGTGAAGCACGCGTGCTCTCAAAAGACGGCTTAAAAGGCTGTTAGTAGTAATTACCTCATTAGAGTAGAATTAAACAGAAGATCGGTCGAGCAACATCTAATAAGGACCCAATCCATCACGAATAGGTTTAATTGTGGATGAGAACTCTGCCATGAGGTAATGGGAAATGCAAATGTTTACTGGCGTTTAAAATATCGTTATCTTTTTCTTTTGTGGAATCGTCAAAATGTCGTATTCGCGGTCATCCAATGTCAATTACCTTTCAAATGACGCAGGTTTTACTTAGAACAAAGATGCAATCAAAAATTAAACTTTTTTTATGGAAATTTCAAACTTCCGCCGAAATGCATTTTAACCAAGGTCAATGTAATGTTTGTCTCAAAATATAATTGATGCCCTAAATAATTGCCAAAAAAACCCAAAACTGATCCGTTGAACATTTTGGGAAATATCTATCAGGTGTGCATTTACTTTGGATGAAGGTTGTAGGTACATCTCAGGTGTGCATTTACTTTGGATGAAGGTTGTACGTACATCTCTCAGTTTTGGTTGTATCCGAACTTTTTTAAACTGCTCCATCGCTGAGAGTCAAACTCGGTTCAAACTGATCTTGATCAACTTGCCAGGCTTTGACAAGCTTCATGTTTAAAATGAAACCACTTTCTTGGCAAAACCCATTCGAAACATCGTTTGATAGAGTGCATCACGTGTAGCACAACCACCTGTTATACCTGCGGGTGTCAGGCACTCATCTGGATAATTTTTTTCTCACACTGGCTTTCCAATTTGCATTTTAGCATGCAATATTTCAATTTGCACCTAATATAGTATGACAAGATGAGATTAACCTGCCAGTTGTCAAGGAAGACGTTGAGTAAGGGCGTTGGTCTTTCCACTATTCGACATTAGAACCCAGGTGTCACTTTACTGAGTTGATGAAATCTGACACCGGGAGACGTGTGATTCGTTATATCCTGATGAGTGCGATTTTAAAAGTAGCTAACATGAGCAGGGAGCAAAATGTTGTCTTCTCTGATGCATGTCAGGGTCTAATGAAGTCACTGAACTATGCGATCGAAGGTCATGAGAATAGTCCCATATCAACAACCTGAAAAAACAGATTTTTCTTCCGCCTTGATAATTAGAAAAAACACATTTATTTTCTATATGAGGAATCACTAAAGGGGAACCTTTCAGGCTGTTTCACCGAATTGAGAGAAGATGTAATATATTTATTCAAGCAATAACAATGGTATTATCTTCTTATATCTAAAATCGCATGCAGGATGCAAGCGTTCGGAGTTTTTATTTTCTATGTATTGTCATGGACAGAAGGTCTGAAGGAAAATGCTTACTGTAAGCCATCGACTTTCTGCCGTGTTGTTGAAAAGCTATCAAGATTATACTGTTTGTCGCAGAAATTTACCCCAGAACATTCTTCCCTTTTCCACAGATCCCATTAGCTTTATTTAATTATTTTTTCCTCAAAGGTTGTCTACAGTCAGAGTTCGAAAAGTTTATTGCAAGCCACCAGGTGTTTTTTCAGTGTGCATTTCCATTGTAAGGCAGAACCGTGTATGTAGGAAAATAATAGTCTACAATACTTTTACAGACATTAAGGTACTGTCGCACCAGTAGTTCTCAAAACATCCTCTCCCGTCCTAAAAAATCGTAAAAGGGCTAGAACGTGTAGGCCTAACGTTGGCCAAATAATTTCTCAAAGTTCTGGAGCACCCTACCCGTGCGAGCCCGTCCATGAAGTTCGTAAAAAGACTATAAAAAGTTGCCACTGCGTCCACTCCGTTCGCATACAGTTTGAGCCCGTTCGGCAAATTTTCAAGAACGAGTTCGGTATGATGGGGGGGGGGGGCATTAGTGAGTTTTAACAACCACTTTGTTAGGCCAACGACTATGCTTATCTATTGTTCGCCTATAATACTCAGAGACAATAGAAAAATCGAAACCAAAATGTAGTCCTAAGTCTATCCGAGCGATTGCGAAACCCTCTGATATCTGGAGCGCGGAGGAAGGCAGACGTCAGTTCCCTAAATCGATGCACGTGACAATGACGCACCACCAACGTGCAAGCCGGAAACAAATTCGAGGGTTTTACTCGCTGTGTGAAGTCGAGTTAAAATCAATGAAAATAATCAGAGGAATTTATCTTGAAGCCAACATCTCAAACACGTCTTACTCGAGTGAGTAGTTCAGGATGACAGGCTGATTTGAAAGTTATTCCATCGAGATCAGTTCAAACTGAAAGAGATTACAGACAATAGACAAATCCATTGGGTTCATAACGTGTACAGACAGTGTACGTGATGCACTTGTCGTTTCGTCTACAACAGTTGGGAAGGACTGCATTGAAGGCTGTTTGGAGTGCATCACGGCTCAATTGGGATTCCAATGCAAAGATCTCCTTCTATCACCCACGCGATTTAGGCGTGTAATGAAGGCATTTGTGGCTTACGGGTTCATGACGAAAAGACTCGTTGATGAAGAGATATTGCAGAAAAAATGCGTTGACACTGTGGGTTGAATCTCACCGATGCTTACTCGAGGGCAAGCGGAGGTTCTCCACTTTCGTGCATTTCGTTCAACGAATTTTGTGTCTTTCTCGGAGCGGTGACATGAAAAATCGCGCCAGAGGAGGGGAGCGGTGAAGAATGTGTTAGCTTTAGTTCTTTATCGCGGAGATTTTTCAAACGGTGACACGTTTGTCCTCCATGAACAAAAAATTACCACATAAAGGTATTTGTAATTCAAATAAGAGTAAGTCAAAGCAGAAGCAATTAGTAGTTGATAGGTAGACTGTTGAGTTGACTGCTGATGGAGATTCTTGCTTATCAATCATGAACTTGTGTCTCTTGTACCTGCATGTATGTAGAGTGGTGTGTAGTTGAACCATCGACTTCTCGAAGAGGAGTAAAGAATGGAAGCGGTTGCTGATAGTACATTGTCATTGGCCTTGATATTGGTCATCACAGGTGTAACAGGAATCCATGTCCCCCTGGAACCTACGCTTGGTTCTGTTGTTCGACGAGGGACTAAACTATAAGAAACCACACAGAAATCTACGATCTGAAATCACGACTTTAAAACATTACTGATGGCAGACTGTTGTAACTCAGATTTTCATTACCTGGACTACCATTCCTTTCACACCCACCATCACCGGCACAGTAAACCTTGCTACGGAAGGCTACACTGTCAGCTACAGGCACGGATCCAGAGGGGGGCGGAAGGGACGTATGCGTTCTGAAGAAGATGGTGATGATATTCAAGAAATTGAGCGAAAGATTGAGCAAGCAAAAATGCCCGAACTTGCCTTCAAGGCGGCCACGAAGGAGCTGAAAAGGCTGAAGAAGATGCCACAGCACATGCCAGAGCATGCTATGATCAGGAATGGCATGCTATGACGGATTGGCCCCCAGACCCCCCTTTCGGTTTCCTGCTTTCGTTGTCTGCCGACTCTGTTGACCCCCGCCCCCTTTCTGTCAACCCTGGATCCGTGCCTGAGCTACAAGTGATACATGTAGCACCCTCCGTACTTTCACACGGACGGATTGGCACTAAGTTATCTATGGTCATCTATCAATGACGGTGCTTCCCGTGTCATCTTCCGAAGCATCCCCATCCTTATGTAGCTTCAGCTCATTAACCAATAGGTTTTAATCACGCTGATGGCTGCTTAACAGCAAATCGATACGTGCACATCCGAAATCACGTTAATCATAAAGATGATGCTTGCCTTGAGAAGGACTTGACAGGCAAACCCTGTAAGGGCAGGTTGGCGCGTCGATGACGGAGACGAATTAGTCCCGTTGGCTACACTCTGACAAGCTGGTGCCATCATCGTATGACGTCTATGTATGTGCAGTGTACATGTACTTATGTATAACGTGTTATCAGATTCAGTGTGATTACACTTGATAGCTTAAAGGGCCACGGTATTGCCACTTTTTGGCGACAACCGGCGCCACAGACGGTGATTATCATTCTACAATACCGTAGTTTTGCCTTTCGCCCCAGTCGCAGAATGTACAGTGCAATGCATACGTGGATACCCTAGGAATGAGAGTTACTCTATATGAAGCGAGGTTGACAATGGTAGTTTAACAACATTGTCAATAGAGGTCTCTCTTCTGGTGCAGGATGTTTAGCGCAGGATAGGGAATGAATACCGTGGCCCTTTAAAGTCGCATCCCGTGCAAACTCCATCGAGAACGATCACTACTACGTGATCACAGGAAACCCCCACAACGCTTAATGTAGAATCCCCGCCGGCAGAAGTCAAACTTTCAAACGAATCGGCAATTAAGTAGAAAGTCTTGTTCTCTGTGTCACTTGATCACAAACGCTGTAGCTTCGTGTAAAGATTTCCGTTTGGTACACGGTGTAATTCAAATGAGTACACTGCTTATGCACACAGCTTGTTTGATCTCTCAGTGCAGGCGTGTGCAGTCGTAGGTTAGTTCCCGTTCTCACTAGGATTGGCCTGAGTACTGAGAGCGGGAGCGCCTGTCCGACGAGAGTATCTTGACCATTCGCAAAAGAGGCGTGAAAAACGCCTTGATTGGTCGGTCTGATTCAATAGAAGAGCAGTCAATGTTTTATTCAACCAATCATTGCGTTTTCATCGGCTGCTTTTCGGACGATCACGTGATTATTGACGTCAGGCGCTACCGAGGTTGGGAACCAGTCTGTAGTGCAGTCGGACACCGACAGATTCATGCTGTTTTCGGAATGGAGTATTTTGCTTGGAATTCGCCTCGTAATGGATAAAAAAAGACATAAAAATACCCCTAATTAGTTATCGCAGTAATGAGGGCTGAAAAATTTTGCAAGTTGCTGCATTGTACATTACATTATCCATTTCCTAAAATTGACTTTTCACGAGGCATCAATTTTGCTGTGGCGCACAATCATTAGAAGTCTTGATGTAAATTGCCTATTTCAGTTTGTACGCTTTTTGCCTGCTGTCACAGGTGTACGAAACTTACCTCCTGTTTGAATCAGAAAATTTCTTTCATCTCGAGTCGGAAGTACAATGTAAGCAACTGATGGTGTATCGTAGCAGTTATGGTTATTGTTTCATGCGACAATATCGAAAGCCAAAAACACTTTAGAGTTTACGCACAGCAATCTACTGGTACATCCACTCGTGTGTGCTTAGAATGGCAAGAAAATAAGGAAGATGGTAAACAAGGCATCAAATTCCTGTAGCAACATTGTGGCCCTGGCAAAATTGGTGGTATGATGTGCGTGGAGGGGATGCAAGACTGAAAGTCATACATGTACATGTACGCTGACGTCGTGATGACGTAAGTAACTATTAAATTCAATGGAAAAATTTCCGACGATTAGAAGAGCATTCCGCCAACTGCCAAGCGGGTCTCACTGATTCCTGCGTCGAGCAGTTTTTTGGTAGCCGTAACATTTCGTATTTTCTTGGGAACTGTCCACATTTATGGGCAAATGACTTAAAATCGTCAATCACAAGAAAAAAACATCAGTCATAAATCTCATTCATTGATGAATACCCATGAGATGTCATAGCCTTCCTGATGAAATGTGACATGCTGTCTGACTCGGCATAGTCGAGGTCAGGGGTTACATTTCCAATATCTGTTCTGTCATTCGCTGCCGTCACGCATTAGTGAAAATCAGCCAAATGCGATCCATTTCTATAAATAATCAAAGATTGACACACGAGTGTCATCGTGAGACAAGGCGTTTCGCACACTTCGTTTTTTTGGAAGCTTGGAACTTTGGGTTATTGATGCGCCATCGATCAAGTCATGGCAGATGTGGTTGGGTTTTGCTTGGTGGACGGTAAAGGTCCGTGTGTATTTCAGCAAGGTTTTTACTACGCGCAGAGTTACAACACCAAGTTGGACAAGTACATTGTGTAGTATGTAGGCCTACTAACTGAAAAACTCTGCTTCATCAAAATGACGAACTTAGGTCCTACATGTAGGTTCTTTTTCCATTTATCACCAAACTGAGTATCTAATTCGTCGAAATGACAATCCACGGTTCGTCATTTGGAAAAACCTTGTTAGATATTGTTTGAGATACAACAAGGGTTCGTCAAAATGACGAACCGTGGATTTGTCATTTCGACGAATTAGATACTCAGTTTGAGTGATAAATGGAAAACGAACCTAAGTTCGTCATTTTGACGAAGCAGAGTTTTTCAGTGCTGAAGAAATGAGTTTTAACACAGCATGTTGTTGAAACGATAGAAAATGGAAAATCGCCCAGTAAAATACATCCTGAAAAAGGCGACACAGTTAGCAACCATGAGGAGAAAAACAGAGTAACAATTACGTGAACAAACAACTTCCTTGGTTCTATTAATGGCTTGAACCATTGCTGTTGACTCCGCTGACATTTGTTAACGTCAGCTTTGTGTGAATTTGCAATGAATTTCTCTGTGCGTAGCTGATTCCGAGTCCTGTTGTGTTATAGCACGTCATTATCAGAGATCCAAGAGAGTCTGGTACGATAGGTTGAGAAAGAAAAAAATATCTACTTTGATAACTATAAAGAAACAGTTGTAATAATTCAGAGATAGCCTGTCAGATTTCTAATTGGAGATTTATGAGGTAGATTATCAGATTGCAAAGAGAACACTAATTCAAAATCAGGGCTGCGGTTCTGGAAAACCAGGTACAGAACAGCTTATTGAAAGCCGTTTTACAAAATGGTGAAAATTCGAGATTTCCTGGGAATTATATCTGACACATAATATTCTGGTGACAAGAGAGACAAAGCAGGAAATTGCTCGTACCGAGTGAGCTGCATTGTTGCTGTAGTATTTTTTGCCGCTGATGCTTGCCAGGTTTAATTTCAGCGTGCTGTTTAGTCAATGACGTGAAATAATCGGTTTCACTTTTTTCTATCCGGACATGCTGGTGATTATACCGGGTGAAAATACTGCGACGACTCGGTAGAGGACAATACGCGCAACAGGTTTCACAGAAATGAAGTTTGTAACGATTGAAATGATAAAACAGCTGACATAAAACACGATTTCAATAAAATAGGCCATTAATCAACGACCATTAATCAACGATTTCAATATGATGTTGCCTTCGAATGCGACGTAATCGGTGACCAGATGTTTACAGCGTTTGCATAAAGCCATACCTTATCAGTCACAGCATTATTTATAAGATTGCTGGCGATTGGATCACCCAATATATCACAGGCAGACCTGTTCGAAACCTTGTCTCCAGAACGGTTTTTATATCCCGATTTATGGACGCTTGATGCCACAAAGTCGTGTCGATTTTTTCTGGCCTCGTTTGTCGGAGTTATTAGGGAGGTTTCGCAGATCTGACGAAAAACGAAGTACGAAATACGAAATTGGACTTCATTTCCATGACGTAATGTATTTCAGGAGATGGTTGGTACCACAAATAGCGCCTGCTGCAAGAGCGTCTTTTAGCGTATGACATTAGACCGATAGAGTTACGGTGTATTTTAAGCTTTGAAATCTATCTTTCGCTGCCACTTCGTAGCTACGAAGTGGAAATTTAAAAATTCAAGATGCACCATAACTCCCTAGGTCTTACAAGAATACTAAACGACGCAGTGGCAGCAGGGACATTTCTAGTACCAACCATCTCCAGATCTGAAATACATATACATGTACCTCCTGGAAATGAAGTTGAATTTCGTATTCGTACATGTACTTCGTTTTTCGTCAGGTTTGCGAAACCTCCCTATAGCCCTGAGTGGCTCAGAATGAGGCTCACGTACCGCGCAGTACGCAGAAGCTTATCGCAACAACCTTATCGACATACACTTAAAACTACATTTAAATTCTTATGTCTGTCTGAGAAACGCTATCACATGTCGGAATCTCCAAATAACAAAATAAATTAGTGTAGGTGCAATAAAGATGACTTATTCGATGAGTCGAGACATGATTTGGCATAACTTGTCTCAAACCCATCTTTTTTGTTGTGGACTTAAGTTGTTAATCTCCACGAACAGTAGGCTTTTGTCATCTACATGTAGTAAACAACCTTTGTTCTCAAAGGTGAGACATTGTCAGATAACCGAGTCTTTTCTGCAGCCAAAAGATTATGCTTTGATTTACAATACACATAGTGCGTGGTCTAATATACTGGCTATTGCAAATGCTGCAACAGAACCTGTTTCGGATGGTGTCGGGGTGGGGAAAAGGCCAACCCTGGAGAACCCACGGGGGTCACAGTTAGGACCTTTTGCTATAAGGGGGGACACCTAGAATGAATCAGTGTTATACGTAACATGAATTTACCCCGGAAGGCCAAGACACCAGACTGAAGATTCTGGAACTGAACTCACTTGGGAATTCCAAGACATTAAGTTCTTCGCAAGACACTCTTTATGATTGTATTGGGTTCTCCTGGATTTAAGGAACTCAAACCTTGGCCAGAGTTCGGTGAACGTTCAGCCTCATTGAGCGTATTGATTTTTACCATCACAAACCTCTGCATCAACTTCACATTCACGATCCGCGGGCGATTTC